>OZ038506.1:3999355-4004355 GCA_964036315.1 Acanthosepion esculentum
CGGAGCCGCTACTGGGTCCCTCAAGGAAGACATGCTGTCAACAAGGTTCTGGGGTCATGTGCCAGAGGCAAACGATTCAATTCGCGACCAGTACTGCTGAATACTGCGGCTAGCTTACCAACCCATTGTCGAATTTGAGATCCCTTACCAGCATACAGGCATCGACTTCACTGGCCATTTCTGGGTGAATGATGGTAAGCAGGACAAGAAGATGTACTTTTGTTCGCTTCATTAACCAAAATGGAGTTCCGGAAGTAATCTATAGTGACAATGCTAAGACCTTTCTGGGAGGCGGAAGACTTTTTAGTCGCTTCTCTCTCTTCCAAGATGTTATATTGTGGATTATACAATATAAACAACAAAGTAATCCTGAGTGGAAAGATTACAATAACACAAGAAATCAGGTAACAAATAACAATGGTTTATTGTATGAAAAGTACAAATGAGCAAGAGTTCATAATACTAAGGAAAACAGGAGATCATTCACAGAGGTTCATAAGTGTCGCCTTCGCTCTCTCTGTCTATCTTCCTCTCTAATAGTTCGTCAGTCTTTTATAGACTGACCAATCAATGTCGGGGTGTGCCAGGTTGTTGCACTATAACACCTTCCCCTGAGCTAAATTCTTCCCTAGAATTTTGCTTTTAATATTTCTTTTTCTTTGGGTTTCGACAGACATGTAGTCCTCTTCCTTTTTCTATCACTTTTCCTCCTCACATTCTGAGTTGGTGTAATTTTTGATTTTGGAGAATCAGTGATTTTTGGAGTCGATATTACCTCCTTCGGTACTTCACTATTAATGGGGGGGGTTGGATTTGGAAAGCATCGTATAACACTTCCATTGGTACTTTGCTGTTATTTTCCATGGTTTCAATGTATCAGTGTCTCATTTGATTTATGTCTTTTGTCGAAAAAATATTTTCCTTTTACAATATAGATCACTCTACAGATTCTTTTTGACACTATACCATCCTCCCAAAAACACTTTCTTGACCGATAGTTCTTAAAGACTTTATCGCTCTCTTTATACATTGTAAATTTTGTATTTACTTTCGTATAATTTTTCGTTTTCTTACTTGGTAAAATCCTATCGAACACTGAACATATTTTCCTTGCAAACATAATTTCTGCAGGTGATAAATTAGCGTTTGTATTCTGATTTGGTGTTATCCTATATACCGCTAAAAACTTTTGTAAGCTTTTTTCTTCAGTGTCGATTCAGTTATTTTTTCTTAATGCTCTCTTGAATGTGTTGACAAACCTTTCTGCTTGTCCATTTGATCTAGGATTGTACGTTGGTATTGTTACGTGTTCGATTGCCAACGAATCACAGTAATCTTTGAATTCCTTCCCGGTAAACATAGTAGCATTGTCACTTACAATTGTATTTACTACTACAAAACGACTAAATATTTTGTCTAACGCTTTTATAGTGTTTGAAGCTGTCGGGTGTTTATACCTATAAACATCAGGCCATTTGGAAAAACTATCAACGATTACTAGATAATAGTATCCCTTTAATGGTCCTGCGTAGTCAATATGAATACGTGTCCAAGGAACGTCCGTTTTTGGCCAGAGCTTATTCCTTATCGGTGGAGCTTTGACTGCTAACTGACAACCTTTACATTACTTTATCATATTTTCTATATCCCGGTCCATTCTAGGCCAATAAGCTGGAGGTTCCAGGATGGCCCATATGAAACTCTTTCAAAACTCTGTTTTGTAGGACACGCAGTAATATGACTATCCTCATACATCAGCGTTTCGTTGCATATTGAAAATGGAGACACCCTTAAACCTTTTTTCTTCTTTTCGTTCCACCTTGCATATTTCTTCATGTTAGTAACATATTCATCCATTTTCGCTGCTTTTTTTATTTCTTCCAGTGTCACTGGTAGCTCTCTAATGGTGTTAACAAGTACTTCCGCTAGTTCTTTTTCCTCTTTTAGTGCTGCTATAACCGTTTCTTCCAGCGTTTTTTGGGATTAATCTAGATAGACCATCTGTGTGTGCAATTTTACTTGATGGCAAGTATTGCATTTTGAAATTGTAGTTGAGTAAACTAATACTCCATCTCTGTAATATATTTGCAGTATGAGCTGGCACGCTTTTTTTTCGAACCAAAAATTGACAGTAGTGGTTTATGGCCCATTTGCAAAACGAACGATCTACCATGAATAAACCTGTGAAACTTCTTAATGGTGTAAATTATTGCCAGATCTTCTTTTTCTATCTGACTATAATTTTTTTCCACAGGTAATAAGGTTCTTGATGTGTGTGCAATAGGTTTCGTTGATCTGTCCTTGAATTTGTGTAAAAGTACCGCACCTACACCATATTCGCTTGCATCCAACGCTACAATTAATTCCTTTTTCGGATCGTAATGTGCTAATGATAAATCCGATAATAAGCACTTTTTTTATTTTTTGAAATGCTTCTTCACATTCTTTTGTCCAGCACCATTTCTTACCTTTCCTTAATAACTCATTTAACGGAGCTCTCAACTCGTGCATTTTAGGAATATATAAACTATAATACTTAGCTAAACCCAGGAATGATTGTAATTTTGTTACATTATCCGGTATAGGCATATTTCTAATAGCTTCTGTTCTATTTGGGTTAGGCTTTCTTCCTTTATGATCAATTATCTGAGCCAAATATTCAATTTTGCTTATGCAGAAATTGCATTTGTCAAGGCCCACTTTAAATCCGTAATTCTCTATTCTCTTGAATACCTCTCGAACAAATTTTGGCTCTTTATCAATATGTCATCTAAGTATGTTATTGTGAATTCAAAACCAGCCAGCATTGTATCTATAATTTGTTGAAACAAACTTGGGGCTACCTTCAACCTGAACGGCAAACGTTTTAAGTTGTATAGCCCTCTATGTGTATTGATAGTTAGATACTTTGTACATTCTTCCTCGACTTTGACTCGTAAATAAGCTTCGGACAAATCAATTTGAGAAAATTTTTCCTCCATTCAACTTTGAGAAAAATTCTTCCGGTGTAGGAAGAGGATAGCTGTGGTCCTTTAGACATTCATTCAACCCCATTGAAAAATCAGCGCATACTCTTATCTTCTTATTTTTCTTTTTTACGTACACCGTGGGTGACGCCCACTCAGAGTAATCTACTTTTTTAATTACTCCAATTTCTTCTAGTCTCTGTAATTCTTTGTCTATCATTTCTAATAACGAAAATGGTACCCTTCTTTTTGGCTTAAATGCTAGTTTTGCATTATCCTTTAATTTGAACTTTACTTCAGTCTTAGTACAACAACCCAGTCCGTCAGAAAATACTTCCTTAAATTCATTTTTTAAGTCTCCAACAAATTTTTCTATCTGTTTGCAATTTTCTATATTCGACAGATTTAAGTTTCTACAAAATGTATTAATTGGTTTTTCCCATAAATTGAATAACACAATCCAGTCAATACCAAATATATTTGAATTTCTTCCAGATATGACATAGATTTTTTCCTTGTACATTTTATCGTCAAATGACACTTTCACGTAAAATTCTCCTTTGAATTTTAACTTCCTTCCAGAAACACCTCTGGCCCTTTTCTGAGAGTTTTGGTTGTCCAATTTTCTTCCATGTAACTTCGTCAATTATAGATACGTTGCATTAAAACGGTGAAGGATTGTCTTTTTAAGATTCTTGGCAGAGGTAAACTGGATTATTTTACCCTTCTGACAGTGGTCTCTGATATCCAGAGATCGGTCAACAACCGACCTCTGACCTATCAGGTGTCTGCTGATAACAATGATGCGGCTATCACACCCAGTATGTTCCTTAGGCCCAACAAGAGTCAGGGGCTGTTGTTGTGATTGAACAGGAATGACATTGCTTCTGCAGTACCAGCCAGCAGAAAAAGGCTTGTGGAAGCAATGGATCTAAGGAACCAGTATTTATTAAGGTTCCATGAGTCCTGGTACAAGGAATACCTTCTGGAGCTGGGGATTATGGTCCCAGGACGAACACAGTTGCGAACGGAGAACCAGCTTCAGAAAGATGATGTGGTCCTGATTAAGAGTCCTCTAAAACGACGACTATTTTAGGTCTTGGGGACAATTACAGATCTCATCCCTGGTGATGATGGTGTGGTCAGGTCAGCTAGTGTCTGAAAGGAAGCAGTCTTGAAGCGGTACACACTTTGAAACACCTCTACCCTCTGGAACTTTCCCTGACAGCTAACCGTTCTGCTGAGTTACCAACTAGTGGTCCTGTGTCACCCCCTGGGATTGCTTCGATTGCAGAGAGGGACGAGGATCCATCATGTTCTGCTGCCATCGATGAGGAGCGTGTCTGGTTGTGTCCTGTCTGCAACTCTCCTCAGGGAAATCTGGACATGATTGGGCGTGATTCTTGTGATGAATGGTTCCATTTTCGATGTGTTGGCATTGACAAGGAGCCTGCTAAAAGACAGAAGTGGTACTGCCCTGAGTGTATGCCCAAAGACGATGCAGAGGTAGACCAAGTCTGCTTCCTGCCTGATTGACATTCGCAATCGGTTAGCCGAGGCAGGCCATTCAGAAATAAGAACTCGCCTGTCTGGGGAGGAACATTGTTGCCCCATTTTTTTTTTCTTTCATTTCTCCACTTCCTTTTTTATTTTTTTGTGTTTTTGCTGTCAGGAATGTGTGAAAAAAAGGAAAGAGGAAGAGAGAGGTGGGTACTTACGGACATGTTGCTTCAGGCTCAGGGGAATTGTGCCCAGCTAAACTGGAAGCAAGTGACCAATTGACACATGGTCTTGGTAGGAGGGGGATTGTGGGAAGCGGTTAGTCACCTTATAAAAATCGTCCTCCGTACTCTTTTTGCTTCTACCAGTTAATTGTCGTGCTGAAAGATTATTACTTTTTTTCATCTCAGTTACTAGACCTAGTTGGAGCGGGTCGCAAGAGGACTCCTCCTTTTGCAACCCTTACCAGGCTGTTGCTGCTTTCTTCTGAGTTTCCCCCACTTTTACTGTGTCGAAGGTTATTTTTTTTTTGAC
>OZ038506.1:4011855-4176855 GCA_964036315.1 Acanthosepion esculentum
TTCCCATCTTTACACTATATTAATTTTATCTTATAAATTGTCCCCTGTTCTGTCACCCATGAAAGAAAAATACTTGTTTGTACGGAAAATAAGGATCTATGTACATCAAATCGTCTTTAAATTAAGTGGCAGCAGAAGAATTATTGTTGAACTTTTAAAAGGTAAGCTTAAGCATTAATTCAATACTTAAATGCAGTGATCAATTTTGAGTTCTGTAGTCTTTTGATGCATATTGCATCTACTCCTCCCTAGCTATTGTGATGATGGCTAAATCAAGAGTCTTCCACAGTAGCTAGCTTAAATGCTGCCTGATAGGGCAGCTTTTAAGGTAACTTAAAATTTTAAGCTAGCTGCAATTTTGGATACAAAAGGAAAATATGAGTTACTCCCTTTGCACCATGAAAGCAACAATAATGGCTAGTATAATATATGAATATATATTTTTAACCTCACAATCTGGCAACCCTGAATCTGAACTCAATGAAAGTTGTTCCCTGCACCTAACTTTTATAGGGTTTTTGAATGAGCTATGGATCATATAAATCGGACCAGTGTGAGCGAGGCGTTGCTTGGACACACACATGCACAAACACACACAGTGTACTTTATATATAAGATATATCTATATATATTCATGATTCATTGTTTTGAAACCACCAGGTCTGATGAAGCAAAATCAAATTCTTGATTTTGTGAAATAGAATATTACCATAGCTTTCTGAAGTCCCCGATTTGTTAAATATATATATATATATATATATATATATATATATATATATATATATATATATATATATATATATTTCATGAACATGAGTGTGTAAAAGAACATTATATTCACGAATATGCAGGTGGAAAAAACAGAGAAAAAATATTTGGAAAAAATTGGAAATACCGTTTAAAACCACAACCCCTGAAGACTGGACATGTTACCAAGAAACTTTGTTGAAGTAGGGATACATATACATACATATATATATATATATATATATATATATATATATGCAGGCACAATGAGAATGAATAGAGGACAATTCCACTGTTTGCAGTATTTAATTTAAAAGAGGGCCCAATACAGAGTAGAGCAATATTATTTATTTTAGGATGTTACACTGAAAAGGTTTATAAATATGCAAGATAGATTTTGAAGAGAAAAACTGTCTGGCATGACACAGTGAAACAACTTTCCTAGCAGCAGACCTAGCTACTGATTTAATATAATCTTTTCACTTCATACCAGTGGAAAACAATTTCAAGAAGGCCCAATGAGTTGCTCTTCTGGAAATTAGAATCAGTTATGCTGATGGAAGGCAAAAAAAGGTTCTATCGGGATTAAAAGATAGCAGTTTCATTTTGGAGGCGTTAAAATTTACACGACATTCCTTGTTCCCAATTAACAACTGATTGGAGGTAATTTTTGCATGTTGCTGAAAGAGAGATTACCCAGTGGTCCCACTATATGATGTACTCATTGAAAGCTGGCATTGCAGACATTATGACCAATATGAACAACAACTTCATCTATGTATGTAGCTGCATTGAGGCTAAGGACAGTTTTATTGAATGATCTTTTTCTGTTATTCTAAGTTGAACATATGTAGAAATTCTGTTGAAAATATGCTAAATATTCTATTGAACATTTGTTTTTCTTTATAATTTGCTCTTAATTACCAGGCACAACCTGTAAATTGTGTTTGTTACACAAATTTTTTTCCACTAACACAAACAGCACAAATCTATAAAACCAAAGGGGAACGAGCAAAGTCCTCTACTTTTCTATGTGCTGTGTCCCTTTAGGACATTGGCAATCATGGCTATTCACAATTTCCTCTCTTTTGTAGCTCTTAATAAATTGTCTTTTTGTTATCTCTCCTAAACCTTGTTCTGCTATCCATTTACTCAAGCTTGCTAAGTAGGTTATGCATTGTTTTCCGCTGTCCCTCTTGCCTTCAATCTGTCCTGTAAGTATCAAATTTTTCAAACCCACTTTTCCTCATTATGTGCCCTAGAAATTTCAACTCTCTTTCTGATGCTAAGTTTCCTTTTTGTTTTTATTTTTTCTAAAACTTTGTCATTGCTTGCATGATATTCTCAGCATTCTTCTGTTGAATCACATTTTTCTTGCTTCAAGTCTCTTCATCTGTGTGGAGATTGTCCAGCATTCACTGCCATGGAGGATTGATATAACACAAAAGTACAGTACTCTTTTCTTTGTTTCTAATTGATTTTTTTCTGTTTTTTAATACTTTCCTTAGTTTTTTTAATGCATCTTTTGCTATCCCAATGTTGCCTTTGGATTTCAGTTCATATTTTTCATCCTATGTTAAAACAGTTTACACTAAACTGTTGTACTTGTTTGGTCTTGGTATCTCCAATTTGTAATTTGCATGTTGAGCTGTTCTTTTGCTAACTTTGAAGTCCTCTTAGATGCTTAATAGAGAATGGCTTCTTAATAATGAGGAGGGGGTGAAAATTTTTCTCTATATGCAATAAACAGTAGTGGTTTAAATAAAGGGGGAGGTATGAAAATCATTTAGAGGGTCAAGATTTTAGAATGTAAACATTTTTTAAAGAAAATTAAATTAAAAAAGAAAAAAATGAAACGTCGTAATTCTATAAAGAATAATAATAAAAAAAGAACACTATTTTTAAACAATGCAATCATAAAAAAGCATGCAAGTAGAAACTGGAACCAACTAGTAATTTTTATTTCATGTTTAAGCTCAGAGGCAAAGTGTGAAATTAAATTGGGTGAGTTTAATAATTAATTAAATACGTTCAGGGAGGGTCGATAAAAAAAAAAAAAAAAAAAAAAAAAACTCCCTCTGCGACTATTAGAATTTTAAGAAATTTCTAATTCATGATTTTCAAATCCAAAGGAAGGCTCAGAAAATGAGTCTAGTTCAAAATTTTAAAGGAAATCAGTCAGTGGTATGCAAAAACTCGGTTGTTTTGAAACGCTAAATTTAACAAAATCTTTTTTAAAAAAAAAGAAAAGAAAAGAGCTTGCATCATTATCATCATCAAAGCTCTTTTCGGGTGTCTTACTTGCGGAAAAATGCGTTGTTCATGTGTAGGTCTAGTCAACCCCACAAGAACCGTGAAACACTGAAAAAGGGAATCGGACGATTTCGTCTGAAAAGACGGTCAACAACGACGGCGAAAAGGAAAAAGAAAAGAAGGACCTCTAAAATAAATTCTTTTCCCCCCACTTGAAAATAATTATTAGATTTTAAAAAATTTTTGTGTGTTATGGGTTATTAACAAAAAAAACAACAAAAAACAACACAACAAACAAACAACACTTTCACACGATTCTTTTTAGGGAGTAAAAAAAAAAAATAATAATAATCAGGTTGTTTTTGGAATCAACTTTTTCAGCGGATTTCCAATTCTCTAACTTATCGGAATCCCAACCCAATGGTCCTTCCTTCAGACCAAACATTGGTAAATATATGGAAGCTAAAATTAAAATCATTTTTAAATCTTACATTTCTTCAACTCAAGGTTTCAACTCGAAACCTTGAGTTGAAGAAATTTTTTAGTTATTTTTTTTTAAAGTTTTTTTTTTAATATGGGAAGAAATTAAGTAGCTGTTTAGTTTTTATTTACTTTTTTCTTTTCAGCGAGGAAGGAATAACCGTTATTTAAAGAGAAATAGGTAAGTTATTTAGCAGACAATATATTTTACCTGAGAGAAAGAAAATAATAAAGCAACAGAAAACATATCTCGTTCACGATTTATTTACTATTCATAGGATTTGTTTCGTTCGAGTAAAAAGAAAGTAAATCATACATTTGATATCAGTCGAGCATAAGAAGTATTTTTCGATTCTGAACTGTGTCGTGGCTTAAGGAAGATTTATAAAAATTAAAGAAAGCTGATATACAAAAATAAAATGTTTTCTTCAATTTTTTTTTTACAGGTGGACCAGTCTACTTAAGTAGTGCCATATAAGCAGCGAGAATTCAAGTTTTATTCAGTTTTAATTAAATGATTAAATAATAATATAAAAAAAAATAACAGATATACCCTCAGTTTAATTTTAATAAAACTTGTTTGAGATTATAATATACATATATTTTGTTTAAAATTTCCCATTTTTATAAAAAGAAATGTGATTAATTTTAGAGATAAGAAGACTACAGTGTGGACATCGACAATCCACGCTTTAAAACTAAAAAAAACTCTTGAAAAACAAAACTTATCTATTTTTTCTTTCCTTCGAACTTGTTTTTTTGATTAATTAAATTGATTGAATTTGCGGGGAGAAAAAGAAGCGAGTCTTCGATACACGATTTTTGTGTATATAATTTAAATCGATCCAACCAAACACTGATCTTTCTTTAGTATATTTTTTTACTTAAAGAAAATTTTATAATCGTAAGTGGGATGTTTTCTTTTACTTCTTTTGAAAAGAAAAAAAAAAGACTAATAAAATATGACGTCTCAAATTCGCCTATGATTCTCTCTTTTGTTTTTTTTTTTAATTATTATTTTAATTACAGAAGCAAGAATAAATAAAAGAAAAATTAAGTCGGATTCGACCGAATTCTAATTTTTTAGTGATTCACTGATTAAAGAAATAATTCAACTATCTTATTTTTTTCTTTTAACCGGGTCACTGTTTTAAGTGTTTGCTAAAATTAAAGTAAACTAACTTACCCTCCACATCGATTGTTTCCGCCTAGATTTATTATTATCGTATGAAGAATTATCTTGGCCAATATTAATGGCAAAACTATCCCTCGACCACGGGACACTCATGTTTGTTGTCTTTCCTCTGACGTTGTCAACTAACGACTGCCTGATATTGAGTTATCTCCCTTAGCAGTTGTCCACTTCACGAGTTCTATAGTTTATCTCCCTTGTGTGTAAGGCAGGTCTCGCGTAATAATTATGAGAGCCGCTGATGGGATAAGTTCGAGCTCTGATCGGTTATCAGAGCTTTTGTCTTTATTCTTAAAATAAATGGATACAGAACCTCAACATTATAATTTATATACAGGTACATATAGACATCATGATTTTATTGGAATTTTCCATTCAATTTAGACACAAAAAATTCGGTTTGAAACTGAACAGAAGAAATTTATTTATAATTAATTTGGAAAAAAGGGGTTTTAAAGGTTTGCTTGCCTAATAAAAATTAAGTAAGGTAAATAGAAAACGTTAATTTAAAATGGAACTTACAATTGATAACATTAATGGGAGAGCAATGGAAGAAATGAATATTCTTGCAGTTTGTATTCCGCCATTACTGGCATCATTATTATATCCATGATATAATACCTTATTTTATGGACGGAACAGAATGGCTGAAAAGAATAGAATTGATAAACATGCTTTGTTCTCAGAGGGAGTTTTATACTACTAAGTCATACACAAAATGATATACATATTTACACGTGTTCCATATATAGAAAATATAACACATATCCACACAACTTTCGGATTCAAAAGGAGACGAAAAATTAAAGTGTCTTACGTGCAATAATTCCCAACGGAGATTGAGTCTACCGGAGATTCTTCTGTATTTCTGGAGAAGCCATATTTAGGATTCCAGATTCGAGCGGGTCGGATTTATCTGTTATGTCGCTATCGAGGACATATTTCGCAAAAGTGAAACAGCGAGTTCTGGGTTTTTTTTCCAAAAATGAGGACTGCGTGTCAGAGATAGTTTCTTTCTATATCTTGTGAAGATATGTTCTCAAAGAGAAACGGTGCCATGGGCTTGTAAGCTACACCACCTGGTGGAGGAGGCAGATTTAGCCTTAGCTCGGACCAAGAGGCCCGAGGCAATAAACAACTGCTTGGTTTGATTCCTGAAAGCTGACTGCCACGTTCATCACTATGCACTGACGTCATTAAGCAACTGTTAAGTGGCCAAAGGGTCAATGGAGACAATCATCTTCTGTATCCCTACAACGTTAAATGTCCTTTGTTAAGGAGATACAGCGAAAGATCACTGGTCGTTGTGAAGTCCTGACCCATCAGCAGTTGAAGTAAACATCGCAAAGAATATTGAGGTGAAGAAGGCGGAATGAGGTAGCAGCGATATGGTGAAAATTTGGTTTGCGTCACTTTGAAATTGATTTCTTAAAAAATAGATTTTAGTTTCGATCGTGTTTTTACTTGTCTACTTAGTATTTTGTAATCTTCTTATTTTTCTCAGCTGCAAATGTTAATTGTTAAGGCTTTCCTCCTGTCCGAGTAATTTTCCATCCCGACGATTCGTGAATGAATAGTGATTTTCACTGTATGGCGAATTTGTTTATATTTATGTCACCAGGATCATTCAGTTACCATTTCAAATTATCGGGGGTTTTAATTCCATGATTCTGATTAGTGAAAAATAATCCAAAGGAAGACTTTTCCTTTTCAATCTTTTTTCTAGAACATTCGAATTTTACTGCCCTGAATAAGACATATCGTGGTCAAAAATAGGCTCCATATTCAAGTGAAAAGATTTTATCGCTTTTAAGATTTAAGATCTTGGTTTAAGATGAGGTGTTCAAAGAACTTGTACGTGTGACAGAGGAAAATTGGTTGGATCTTTACCATGCTTCGGTAGTGCTATTACTTCAGCTTATCTCCATATCTTTGGGATTTTGTTGAAGCTCATGCGTTCAGAGTGTCTGAAGGAGCCATGTGAGGGCAACTGGGCCCAGGTGCTTAATCTGTTCAACAAGGATGTCGTCGAGGCCTGCAGCATTGTTGTTATATTTCATGGCTTTGATTACTGCAGTCAATTCATTACTTGTAATGGGTCTTGTGCAGCTGGAGGGTTCTTGGCTGGGCACGTCTGGCATCTTGGGCAAATCTGGTCACCGAAAATGGTGTTCTGGTTTACTATAGCTTTTTAGTAGCAACTGGTGGGTGATATGGTTGGCTATAAATTGAAACCTTGGCTGGGACTTTGTGTAGTCGTTTTCCAATATCTGTATAGTCTTTCAGGCTTTCCTGCTGCTATGTGTCATGTCTGTACTTTCAATCAACTCCTGCCACTTCTTCCACAAGCCTTCCATGATAGGTCTGGTCAGGGTATCTCCACATGTCAGTACCAAAGGAATGGTCTTCAAAGAGTTTGGTGTAGTCTTCGTAAAGCTCCTTTGCATTCTTGAAGAAGGCCTGGGTGTAGTTGGTGCGACATCCTCAGGGAATATTCTTTCTCGAGGAAGCCTTTGGCAACTCAACGAAAGCATCGTAGTTGTTGGGAGTAGCAGGTAGGTCAGTAATGAATGAGTCTATGTGATTTGCAAAGCTCTTCTAGTCAGCCTTCTTCAGGTTGAAGCGTCGTCTGAAGGGGGTGGTGCGAGGTGAGATGATAGCATTTATCTTAAGTCCAATAGGTCGAAATTGGGTATGAGGATGGTAATTGAGGCAAAGATCTAGTCAGGGTTATATCCCCTTCTCCACCTTGAGCTGTTAAAGATGGAGGTAGCTTTGCATCATGAATGAGTGACAATTAATTTGTGTCACCCCAGTTCTCTAGGAGGTCGCCATCTTCAGCATAACCCCAGGTGATACAGTGGCTATGACTACATTGATTAGTCTATTAGTTACTACAGAATGAATGTCGAATATTGTCTTTGATGGTTTATAGACGGGGCTCACTGATATTTCCATGATGCCGATGGAGAGTACTATGTCATTTGTGTCTCACGGATGACCTGTTAGCTGGTAGACCATCACGGATGAAAATCGCACTTCTGTACTGGTCAAGAGGTCTCCTAGCAATAAGGGTCAGGCCAGGAATTCTTGCTTGGCGCCAGTGAGACCTTCAGTGTTAGATAGGATAATGCTCAAGGCCGGTCCTGAAGAGTACCCGTGTTTGTAACCTCGAGACTCATCGACACTGGGATCTCGGGAAGTCATAATGATAAAAGTAAGTCAGTATAGCGTGTGTGGGGGGAAGAATTGTCAAATGAGAAAACTCATCTGACGGGGACTGCGATGTGAATGCTCCTTCGGTGGATCTTGCCAATACCTCATAAATAATGAACATTTCCGTTTTGATCGCGTGGAAAGAAGGAAAAAGGCTCTACTTTGTTTGAATGAATGAATGAATATTTAACGGCTGTTTCAGTGAAATGGAAATAGTTAACAATTTCAAATCTTTTCATTCGTACCCACTTCTTAAAATAAAAACCAGCATTCATACTTATGACTGTTATTGCAATATTTTGTTAAAGTTAAGCTCAAATATTAATTTTTTTTTATTAAAGTTTTGGCACTCTTTCGAAATTATAAATCAAAATCTGTTTAGCTCGCCTAGCAACAACTCTGTAGCGGAACGGGCCCTGAGTATGGTGGTTTAGCCATATTTGTTGTGCGTGTGTGAAGGGCTGTTCGCCACAATTATTTTATTTTGTCTAGGAAAGGTGTGGAAAGGATTATGCCATATGCTGGAGGTCGCTATCCAATGTGGTGGTAACAATGCAAATTATATTTGACGTGAAATAGCAATGATAAAATACAAAACAGAACGTAGAGTTGAAAACATAACAATTGAATTTATTAAGTATTGAATATACATGCATGTGATTTGAACTGAAAAGTGAGACGGAGTTACGTCTCTTTGATTAGGTAATATTTGTACCTAGACTCATAACGAATAAGTTGATGTTAAGAGTATAAGAGTATGTTTTGAGTGTTTTGAATCGTGTATTGTGCAAGTTGGATAAAAGATGCTGGAATTATACTGGCATGAATTGTTGTAAAGTTCTTTTACGTCTGACTGCATTAGTCAAGACGGGAGTTCTTTAAGAGTCACATTTTGGCAGCGGTGTTGAGACGTAGAGAAGTTAGGTTCGAGAGTCCGCGTCGAAACAGAGAGAGCAACGAAACAGAGATTATTTATTTCTGTGTATAACAGAAAATGTGGCACAAGGCCGAAGTGCGGAATGGGGAATAGGTCGGTCATCTATCTTAACTTCTAAACTTAGCTAGCCACAAACGCTGACCCAATCATACTAACAATATCTCTTACACCAAAACAACACATTCTTACTTACCTTTCTTACCACACCCACCATAATACCTCAACGAAACAGAGAGGGCGAGATTCACATGTGTTGGGTTTTTATATCTTCGCTGTATCACGTGGGTGGCTCGAAACCGAGTTGGCGCCTAAATAGATCTTGCGCGTGAGAGCGATCCGATTGATCAAAACTGACCAATCAGCAAGCTAGATTGAAGGTGATTAAACAATGAATGCCTGTTGATTATTTTCTGTACATGATGTTGGTAAAATCGTAACAGGAAGAGTGCATTTTCTAGCAGGGTAAACTGGCTGTTGTGGAAGATTCCACAACTCCAACACTCAGAATGAAAAATTACCAAAAATCGGGGGTGTTATTCACATTTCGTAAGTGCGGCTGAGGTACTTCAAGGAAGTTTTTTCAATTTAAAAAAAAATCTATTTTTGGCTTGTTTATCAGGGTGAGCGCGAATGCAGACCCCACACTTAGAAATAGCGCACCCGAGTCCTCCACATTTGAGGCGATCGCAAAGGTCAACCCAATCGGTGTGAAATGGAAGGACTTCGCTCTGGGAGAATTTTTTTTTTTATTTTGGGGTGAATTAACAGAAAAGATCCGTTTTTTTTTTGTATCCGTTACCCCCTCCCAACTTATTTAACTTTTTAATGAAATTTCGAGAAATTAAGTTTTGACCCGTCTAATATTAGTTAAAAACAAAACTCCTTGTAAAATTTAAATCATCAATTTCCTTTTGTAACATCGGACCCCCAGTTACCAAAAATTTGCTCGGAATCGTAAAATAAAACAAAAAATGCAATATAAAAGTAAGGCATTATTTAATTAGAAAATCTTTTAATTGCTTTATGAATAAAATATATTATGGACACACTAACTACTGTCTTAAGAAAATAATTTTTTTTTGATGAATAATGTATTTTTACAATTGTTTTCATGTTTTTTTAAAATTTTCATAAGTTTTAAATCTTTTAAAATTCTGTCTTACTTTGCAGAGGTTACATGATATTGTTATTAAGTAAAAACTATACTTAGCAATCATAAATGGAAAAGCTTATTACAATTTAGCGAACCTCAATATTTTAAAAGAAAATATTTTTCTATGTGTATAAGCGCACCGATTGTTGTAAATACAATTGTTCATACACGACATTATCAGAAAATAAGAGCGATAACTATAGTAAATTTAAAACCAAAGTTCCTAAAATTCAATTAAACATTAGATAATGGAGAATTTTTTCTTAAATATTTACTTTCAAATTACTGGGTATTTAAAAATTATATAAAAAAGACGTTCACGTTATATTCCTCAAGTAATTTTTAGATATAGCCACTGTATAAAAAAATTAGATAAACATCCGTCTGTCAGTCAATCTGTCAACACCTTAAACAGCTACCGCCATGTTAAAAAATGCATTGAGTGGAAAAATACGGACGATTCTACAGGTTTGAGTTACAAGTGTGTCGCAAAAGACGTTTATTTCAGTGTGAGTCATGCGATGGGGTTCAAACGCATTAACGTTTTCATCGTAATATTTTTATTTCACTTGTGGACCAAAGTCTTCTCCCAGTGGAATTATGAATTCATTCATGACTCCAACTCATTTTTGAATGCAGTTAAAGAGTGGAAAACTGAACGAACAGTGCAAACGATTTCACGAAAAATTGGTTGGCGCTGAACTAGAAGAATAGCCCCACGAGATCAAGAGATTTGTCTCAATTCTGCAACGTGAATTGGAGATAAGGAACAAAAAAGTGAGATAAAAACTACTTGTGATTTTTTAGATATTTTTCGGAATCTTTTATATACTTACCACCCGACTTTGTGGTTGGGAGACTGGGTAAATAAATACTACCCGAACTTGTGCATGTGTGTTTTGCTTACACCTGTTGCAAATGGTGAAAGAAGTTTTTGCAAACTAAAACTTAAAAACCTATCTGCGATCTACAATGAGAAATGGAAGTTATCCGGTTTAGCAATAATTTCCATTGTGCTCGATCCCTCGACTGTGAAGAAGTCGTTAAATACATTTTTGGCTTTGTTTGCAGTAAAAAAGCATTATGTAAAAATAAAATTCACTATCTTTCACCCATAATGACAATGTTGAATAAAATTTTTCAACTTTTTAAGAAAAATCTCAAGTTGACGTTTAACAGAACACTGTTGATTTATTTATGGAATGATCTGGTTTTAGATACGTTGTATTTATTTTCAATTTTTCTAGTTGAATTGTTCACTTATGTTTCATTTGATTCATTATTGTACATAACAATGTACATAATTAGGTAACTAAACTAAAAAAAAGTATTAGGTTTTTATTAAAATGAGAAAATGGAACACAATAGGTGAAGATGCGTTTCTTAAACGTGAATAATCCCCAAGCAAAATTCGGTAGAAAATTTCAGTCATCTCAAAATATAAATGAATTCAGTAATTAAGGCATTCAAACAAAAAAAGTCATTTATTTAAGTTACTAGTTCGTTACAGGGATCATCAGTTTGTAGCAGCGCTGGCTCATTTTTTGAAGAGTGATATTTCTGGTATTTAAAGGTAGTAGCTGATATTATGATTGCATCAGTTCAGGGCCGGTGCAAGTGCCTCGTTCCCCCGCTCCGGATCTGTAAGACGGGCCCCTATATGTCAATTTTCATAAGGTAGTGTTCATAATTGGTTCTTAATGAAAGTTCTAATTATTGAAATAAAGAGTAATATTTTATTTTAGCGATAACAGTCGTTTTACTTATTTAATTTCACTTGCAATATAATTTTAATTACAGTGTTGTACTTGTTTTGTTTAATTTCTGTCATTCGATTTTTTTACCTCAATGTAAGAAGAGCTTCTTCGGGTGACTGAAAGTGAAGCAGTTGTATGTTTCTCATTGATGCCTGTAATCCAGGTAAAAAAAAAGGTCAGGACAAAGTTAGCACACAGCGGACAAAATCCCAGTTTTATAAATAAATTGAAAATTCAAGGAACTTTGAATTCAAATTGAGACTTTCTTCACATAAAGTTGGGTCTCGCTTTATCTATCTTCCTATCTCCGTAGTTTGTTTACGTTTTGGTGCAAACTTAAAAATAACAAAAAGTATTCAGAGCGGACTCACAAACTCGTGATGACTACCGGTCACCATAAATGAATTAAATTTTAATTCAATTAACAGATGGTGTCCGGTAATAATAGTCATCAATTTTAATTTAATTGTGACTTTTTTTTCCTGTGACGTTATTACCGGCCAAGGATATGCCTGTTGTGTTGTCTTAGTTTGTACTTTTTTAGTGTTCTTCAAATCAGTAAAGAAATCTGGATTTAAAAACATTGATAAGGCACACCACAGATAAAGACTAATTGACCTTTTTTTTTTCTTTTTTTTTTTTTTTTTTAGATGTCTAGTTACTATTATTGTGCAAGTTCATTTATTAGTTTCCTCTTTGTGTTCTTTTTTTTTTCTCATCAAAACGTTTTTTTTGCCATTAAACTCTTCGGCATTCGGTGTCTATCATATTTTTTATTTTAAAATATTACAAAATAGAACAGATACCAGAGGAAGACTTGATAGTACAGCAATGAAACCGTGATTTAAAAAAAAAAGCCAAGGAAAGAGAATTACGATGATTCCTGTTTCTATGGTCAACTCAACGCGAACAGATTTACTTACACGGAAGGCGACTCATCGTAAATTGTAAACCGTCAAATATTAAAGCATAAAACAAAAAATAAAGTGAATATAGTCACTTTTAAATAGATTAGAACTAAAAGTGGTTTAATTTTTTTTATTATTAGTATATGTTATTGATTGGAAACATTATTTTTTTTACGACACTTCAGAACGTTTGACAGCAAGAGGTTTGTTTTCGGTTTTACTTTTGCATGTGTTGTGAGCCGAATGACTTTAATGTGTTCGTGAAACATTAAAAATTAAGAAACAGGTGTGTATAAATACTTTAAATATGCTTTTTAAACCAGTTTTTATCTCTACATTTATGAAGGAATAACTATTAATTTATAAATGTAAGTTATCTGAAATTTTAAAAATTTATTCATTCCTCTCTATTTCATAATCATTCTCCTTTTAAATTTATTTTATTATTATTTGTTTTGCAATTAATAATTGATTATAATTGAAACAATAACTATTTTCTGAACGAAATAATAATCTATATAGCTATCGCTTCTTGTTTAAAAAAACAAAACAAAAAAAAAGGCTCCAACCAAATTGTTAAATTTTATTTTTAAGGGTGGTGGCGTTTTTAACGTCCCAAATTATCACGGTTGCTGTGGAATGGGTAGTTGGTCAGTAAAGTTTTTTTATACTTTTTTTTTTCCATTTCGGAGGGGAAAATAGCATTCAAAACCGATTAGTCAAAATACCAAAATAAAATACATACTCAGTATTAAGTTCAGCGTTTGAAACGATTTTTTCATACCAAATTATTACCGCAAAACACAAATTATTTTTAGACTCATATTCTAAGCTCTACTTTTTTATTTAAAAATTCAGGCATTCGAAATAGAACGGAAACTAATGTCCGAAATGCAATTTCCATAAGTAAAAATTGGAATATAATTCAACATGCGTGACTACATTATTTTAAATTATTTTTCGTCTTATTTCCAATGCATGAGTATGAATCTCGTTTTACACTGAATATGAGGGAGGTAAATTAGAGATGTTGTATGCAAAAATCGTTTGAAACACTGAACTTTAACAAGACACTTTGTTTTGACTTTTTCACTTTTATTTCACCTTTTTCCACAACACCAGTGATAATTTAGAGAGAATACTAACTACGAATTCGGAAGAAAAAATTTTAAAACTTGAATTTTTAAAATCTATTGCAACTTATCTTCTTAAGTCACTTAAAAAGTTAAAATAATAGTTAGGAATACCCGGTGTTGTAAGCTTGGCTTGGAGTATGGGTGGAATTGAGGAAATAATGGCTTGGAATTAGCAATTAGTTCCAATTCCTGTTGTGTTAGTTACGTGCAAACTCCCTTGCTTGGGATAGTTATGAATCTTTTTCCCTAGCTATAGGTTAAAAATTAGTAAGATTTATCAGTAAAAAAAAACAAAACAAACATTATCTTCCCCTCTACCCCCCCCCCAAATAATAATAATTGCGTATAAAAAAATATTTAGATTTTGGCATTATCGGCCATAGAAGTGTTACAACTAAAAAATGAAACCAATCAACCAACTTTGTTTTTATCATAAAAACAAAGTTGGTTGATTGGTTTCAAAACAACGAAAAAGAGAATATGAACGAATAAAGATTTAAAAAAAAAAAAAAAGTCCTATTTTTCGTCAGATAACACATTGTCATTGTTAATTTTTAAATAATTCTTTTACTCACATCTACTACCATTAAAAAAGAAAATCTCTCCTTAAAAGTAGAAAATTACCTTCTGTCAAAATTCGGGTAAATTTGCTTTTTAACGCCCGTGCTAAATGTCTTAAAATTTTCCCAGATAGTCATAATTCCGTGTAATATGCTGAATTCGGATTAACAATTATGAAGAAACCTACCGTTTTGGAGTTATCGACAAGTTTGATTATCTACAAGATAAAATAAAAATATGCTAGAAACGAAATGATAATTAATGCGCAAACTTTGGTCATTAATTATTATTTCCTTTCTAGCATTTTATTTTGTAAATATTCATGCTCTTTACAAAGTTTGCGCATTAATTGTTAAACAACACTTGTCATCGCTTTACCACTTAACTTAAATGCGGAGGAAGTTAAGAGCAGTAAAAAGGCTCTTCTTAATTATGCCTCCGCGCGCAAATTGTTCCGTACTGAATGTAGTTAAACAAGGCCAGTAATGGCAGACAACTGAACGCGACTGAGTTCGAACTTTTATTGTCGATAACTCGAAAACGGTAGGTTTCTTCATAATTTAATTGTTAATTCGAGTTCAGCATGTACATTTACACGGAATTACGACGATTTTGGAAAATTTTAAGATATATTTAGCGCGGGCGTTAAACAGCAAATTTACCAAAATTCGAACTTAGAACTAGTTATTTTAAGTTAAGTTAAGTTAATGTATTGGAAAGAAAAGCATTTTTTTAAAATTAAAATATTTAAAAAACTATTTGATAGAAATTTCGTATCTTTTTTTTTCCTGTTCCAGATAAAAAAAGCTTACTTTAATTATCATTTAAGAAAATAATATTAAAAAAAAAGACTAAGAGTGATGATATATTTTCCATTTCTCTGAATTTCAAAGTAAAACATCCAGACGGATTCTATTGTTTTTTTTACTTTTTTTTTTTTTTTTTTTTTAAAAGTCCAACCAAAAAAATAAAATTTATTTCGTCATAAAAAGTTATATTTTTAAAATATGCTAAAAAAAAAAAATAACTCATTGGTTGTAGGAATGAGTGGTGGTAAAATTAACTTGTTTTTATTTTATCAAATTAAAAAAAAGTTATCCTTTTTAAGAATCAGAGCTATAATTTGCATCCCCAAAAATGACAGTAGAAAATTTGCTAGAACATTTTTTAAAAAACTTTTTGAAAGAAAGCAAGTTAACTGCAGAACAAAACTCGTGAAGATTTGTTGCAGCAATATGATTTTTAGTTTTTTTGGTTCCAAAAAGTTCTGATGTATTTTGAAGATGTCCTAAAAGCAGCAGTAGGAAAAAAATCTTTCAGAAAAAATTAAAAAGGTTAATTTCTTTTTTCATACTCAACTCAATCAATAGAAAATAGCTGGCTACATCTAAAAAGCGTTTTCTCAGAGAAAAAGGAACCAACAAGCATCCGCACGTACAGGAATCTGAATATATTGTTTCGAGAAGAATCAAAAAAAGGTATTTGAAGATAAAAACAAACGATATTGTTATCAACAAATATAAATTCTAACTCGCCATTTTGCGCATGCGAATTATGGCTCCGATTCTAGACTTAATCAAACAAAATCCAATTCAGTTGATTAGTATTATCTTCTTTTTTTAAACGCAATTTTTTATGGTGATCTGATTCTTCCATGGAGGTTTGACGTATACTTGTCAAAATATTGTGATTAGATTGCATCACTATTTTATAAGTCAATCAGATTTCCGTATAGGCTTACTTTTTTTGTCAATTGTTTTACTTTTATTCAAGTCATTGTCTACCTTGGGGGAGATGGGTAAGTAAACGTCGAAACGCTAGTCATACCACTTTTTTTTTTAATAAACTAAACACATTTCCAGAGTGAGTTTCTTTCTGTATAATTTAGCCAAAGTATTAATTTCAGAAATTTTCCCTAATCTTCCATATCCCCCGCCCGATAGTAATTTGGTGTGTTTGAGCCTCCTCTCCAAATGTCTTCAGTCAGTGGCAAGTCAAGTTTTCATTAGTCAAGTTACTTAATTCAGAAAGATATGTAACTCACAAGTAGCTTTCTGAATGTCAGGTAACTACAAGGAATTTCTGGTTTTAGTTATATTTTTGTGTGAATTAAACATGTTTTTAACAGAACTGTTTACTGAAAATGACTAAAAAATTAAACTTCTCTATTCCTATATTTGAACTTTTTAAATTTACATATTTTTTTAAACACATTGATCTGTTTTAAAAGTTTAATTTGTCTTACTCTTAGTCTTAAATTTATCCTAAAAACCAGAAAGAACAGCCAAGAAGACAATCAAGAAATTAATTTTCATTTCGTATATAGGCGACAGAAAGCAGACCGCACTTATAATTAGAGGCGTGACTGCGCTTGTATCTTTTTTTTTTTTTTTTTTTAAGAAAAATCTAACGACAGTTTGGCATTCGTATTTTACTTTACATGATTGTCACTTGAGGAAGTTTTTGCTAAATTTTGTCAGAATTTCTGAGACATTCTTGGCTTTTTGGACTAGTGTCCTGAGAAAACTTCTCGAAAAACTGGTTCTGAAAGGAACATTAAAATTTTGAGATGAATTCATGTCATTGTTAAATATTATAACTGACTTTTCTTTAATTTTACTTTTTTTTTTGTTGCTTTTATTTTTATATCAACGTTCATATATATATATATATATATATATATTTTAATTCTACGACCATTAATTACTCGGAATCTAAGTATGAAAGTGAAAGAGAATTCTGATAAGATTTGAATTTGCATCTTCCTTAACCATTTAATTTTATGTATTAATTTACAAAATATTTCGAATAGTTGGTAAAATTTATCATGTCTTTAACTTAGCATTCAACTTCCAAGAATTACGTTGGTTTACTTTTAACAACATTAATTTCGTCTTTTTAATCTAAGATATTTTCCCGCCTTCTAAAAAAATATTTTAAATTGAGGATTGAAATGAAGTTCTGTTAGTCTAATTTTAGAGTTTTACAGTACTCTTATTAATTTGCTTTTAACTATTTCATTTTCAAGAAGAATGGAAAAAGGGACATTATGCACCGTTCTGTGGAAAATTCAAGGAATAAGAAGGGGAAGCTACTCCCATTTAACCAATTCAACATCTTTCATGCAGTACATCAATATTCTAATTAAAATTAAAAAAAAAAAAAAAATGAAAACAGTTTCATGAATAAAATATATTATGGACTCTATTGTCTTAAGGAAAAAAGATTTTTCGATAATGAATTCTACAAGAACTATTTTCATTGAAATCAATTAAAAGCTTTTTTTTTTTTTAATTTTACGATTCGGAGTAGATTTTCTGAGGGTCCTGTTTGATAAAAAAGAAGTTATTTAAATTCTTAAATAAGGACTTGTATTTATAACTACGCATTTAAGCAATATGAAAAAGAATTTCTCAATTTCATAAATTAAATGTGTGTGTGTGTGTATGGGGGTAACGTAAAAAAAAAAAACTTTAATTCTTTACCAACATTTTCTAAAAAAAGAAAAACGTTTCAAAAATAATTTAATTTGTTTGTGAATAAGTCCTGAAAGTAAACTTGTTCCTTATTTCTTCAGAAAAGTCATTTCAAAATAATGTGATTGTTAAACCTCATATTTATATTGTTAATAAGGAAAATTAATTCCGTTATTCTATATTGGTATTACTTAAGTGATCTTTTGGTTGTTTAGTTAGACCAGAATTTCTTATCCATCGTTTATGAATGCAACTCAAGAATTGTGTTGCATGCTTTTTTTGAGGAAAATATGAAATTATTAGAATTTTTTCAGTGTACAGTGTAGAGCAACTGAAATTTTTACACAAAAAAAGGCATTTGGTATACAAAGAATATTTTTTATCATTTCATCCTAAGCAAGGCAAAAATGTACTTGTTTTTCATTTCATTTCTGAGATTCCTCCAGTAATGAATTTTTCTATTAAATGAAGATAGTTTTTAAGAATTGAAAAAAAAATGTAATGTTTAACACTTTTTACATAGGTACCTTCATAAGATCGCTAAAAAGAGCATAGCATGATGAAAAAGACGTCAAACTTGACAAAAACAAAATTTTAAAACAGGTCATAACATTTTGCGTCACTTGACAGGTGATGAAAGACATTTTCATCACGTATTGATAGCTTACGTGAGGATAATTTATTCTATGAAAAGAAAGGTGAAATTATTTAGATTTAAGTGAACAAATTATTTACCTCGTTATTTTTAAGGAAAACTTTCAGCGCTCTAATTTTTCTTTTTTGTACTTAGCTTTCACCTTTATGGTTACGATGCTTTATGGAAAATATAAAGAAATTAAAATAAGACTGTTGAGAGTGAGATTAAATTGAATAAGAAAAGTATCTAATTAATTTATAGGTATTTATGAAATTTTATAAGAAGTGTACATAAAATACAAATTTAAATTTCATAAGATGATACTGATACTTGTAGGTACCCTTCTCAGTTGAAATTGAATTAATCAAATTAACTTCTCCACACTTGTTTCACAAAAATAAATCTATCTCAAATGGTCATTTACGAAACTGAATGTGGCTTTTAACTAATTTTATAATTTGAACAACTTAAATGTAAAAATATATTATAATTAAAGAAATAATAAATAATCGTATTAAAAATTCAGTATTTAAGTTAAATACTAGACAGAAACTCAATCCATGTGATGTTTTTTTTTTTTATTGCACACATGATACTTCTGGTCTTTCGTAGATTTGATTATTGACACAAATTATATTTTTTTTATATACTGGTGTGTGTTAGTTTGTAAGAAGCTTTGGAAATTATAATCTGTAAATATATATCTACTACTTAATAACATTTGTTATTGTACAAACTTTTCCCCAACTTTAGAAGAATTAACAACATTTAATGTAAAAAATAATAAAATATTTCAGAAATAAATAATTGTTTTAAAAATTCATTTTTTATTGAAATATGTTTTTGCTTTCAGACAATATTGTTCATTTTCATTAAAATGAATAAAAGCAAGTAAAAGCTTTTAAAATTAAATAATATTTTTGTTTTATTGAGTTTTGTCTGTTACAATTCAGAGATGATTTTCAGGTAGAGGTGGTCCAACTAAAAAAAAAAATAATTTGGTTTCCTCAAAGCCTTGTGCTTTTATAATCATTAATCTGCTGCCTAAAATTGAAATTATAGAGTTTTCATACAATTAGGTATGGGAGGGGGGGTAATACATATGAAAAAAAATATTTTTGCCATGACTTTAAAAAAGAAAAACATAATAAGTTCCATCATTTGTGAATAGTTTCTGAAAATTTCATTAAAATCCAACAATTATTTTTATTTTTGAAAGATTTTCAAAATGAATGTCTGTCATACAGAAAAAACGTGCTAAAATTTTATTATTTAGTAGTTCCGCTGGACACGAAGAGAAACAAGGTTTTTCAATCAAAATTTAGAATGTTCTGAAAAGAGGGAAAATTAAAAAAAAATAATTTAAAAAAATACTTTCTTTCCTCTTAATAATAACATAAACATTTAGATGCTAAAATTTTGTTTTCGTCAAGTTTGGCGTCTTTTTCATCATGCTATGCTCTTTTTTTTAGCAATCTCATGAAGGTACCTATTTTTACATATTTTAATTAACGTCAACGACATAAGTTTAGAATCGGGGCCATAATTCGCATGTGCAAAAATGAAAGAAAATTTGCTAGAATTTTGTTTTTTAATTTTTTGAAAGAAAATAAGTTAATTGTTGAACAAAGAATTTGTGAAGAGTGTTACTGCAATATGATCTTGGTATCCAAAAGTTATCCTGATGGACGTATTTGAAGAGCTCCTACCTAAAAGCAGCTCTGTAAATGCTGGTTGTGTTGAAAAGATTGATGTGGCTGCATGTTGAATAGCATTTAACAATTATACATTTTTTGTATCAAGGAAAAACAATGGAAAACCGATTTGTTTCAACGATAAAATATATATTAAAATCAACAAATACAAAACCTTTTTTGTAAGGTGTGAAACAATAAGAAAAGAGTAGTTTCCCTTTAACTGTTAGCTGAAAGATTAAATGTAAATAAACAAGTTTTCTGAAAGAATGTTCAAAGTTCTGTATTAGATAGAATGATGTTTTCAGAAGAACATGTAATAAATCAGTTGTGGATTATATATAACTAACAGAGCTGTTGCAACTTGGCTTGTTATATAGAACTGATGGTGAATGATATTTAAGTTCTGTGTAGACACCTGCGTGTGTGCAGTGAGTAGAATGAATAGTCTGTGTAGACGCGTGTGAGTTACTGAGTTCTGCTTCTACTGTCTATTTTTGGAACAAATTCTGGTTTATGTAACTATGGGTAGGCTCCCAGGACAACGGCGGGAGAAATTTCGAGAGCACACAATCTGATTGGATGAAAAATTACCCAATTGGTGATTTTATAACAAAAGTATGTTTGTGAATTAACAGTAGGAAAAATTCAGTGTGGTGAATGCGATCAGTAAATTGTCCTGTGATAGTTAGTATTTATTATTTGACCAATCACAGTTGAGAAAAATGTAGGTGTGTCAAACATAGTAGTAATCGCTACAGCTCTAGGAAAAAGATCTTTCAGTAGACTTTTTTTTTTCGTCAAACAGTAGCTGGCTTAAAGCGATTTCTCAGAGAAAAGAGAATCAACAAGTACTCTCATGAATGGGAATATATATATTTGAATATATATTTTGAAAAAAAAAGTATTTGTAAATAATTAAAATTAAAAACAATGAACGGTAAATTTTAACTTGCCATTTTGCGCATACGAATTATGGCAAAGATTCTTGATCGAGAAGGTTACTGTTGTTATGACACCTCACTGGTTGCATAAATAAACGTTATTTCTAATATGTTAAGCAAAAAATAAGTATTATTGAGAATTGGTGAGTCACACTGGCAATAAAAAATGTCTTTTAAAAGTTTTAAACCTTATTTTATTTAAATACATAAAAATAAAATTGTTTTCTTTTTTACAAATTAGCTTAAAAGACTTATCTTTCAAATGAAAACAAAATTTAACTTCAAACAAAGGAGATATTTTCTTTTTAAATTCAACATGTGTTTTAAAGCTTTCTTCAGTAAGTTTGTAGCAATACTTTCATTAAATTATTTAAAAGAACTTTAATTGTATTTTTTTATATTTAATTTAAATATAAAAAATACAATTTGTTGTGTCGGAAACCTACCACCCCTCTTGAAGATGAACTTGTCTGCGTCTGTGAACAAAGACTTTAAATAGTGGCATGTCAGTTGACATGAGGGAGACCGGGAGACAGAGAAGTTCTTGGCTGAGCTAGTTATTGACTACTCAGGCGATTTCTGTACCTTTTTACCAACCTATTAAAACCCTTTTTATTGTTACGTGTTATTTGGCGTTTGTCTCTACAAACCCCAAATCAACATCATAACAGTGGCGACGAGAGATTCGTTCATCACGCTGAGTGGAGAATTTTTCAACTCTAGGTGGACTATATAAATTTTTTTTTCTAGCTCTGAAAAAAAAAAAAAAAACAAAATGCGTCGAACTTTGTTCTTCACGAAGAAATGGGATTTCAACGTGCCAAAAAGAAGTAAGACTTGTGCTTATTGTGGATATATACGTGTTTTTTCCCTTTTTGACTGTTTTCGAAAAGTGTTTTGTGTAATCTATTATGCATAAGGAAGATTTGATTGCATTAACGAAAACTCTAGTGCAAAGTCAAATTCAGCAACAAGAGCAACAAAAATTATTTCGGGAACAACTATTGGATTTACAAGTTCAGCAGCGAAATGACACAAAGGCTTTATATGAAGCGATTTTTCTTAAGAATCCAGTAAATTCGTCATTCACGGCCGAAGGTATTGCTAATTCTATTACTGAGTTCAAATTTAACCCAGAGGAGGGCATAACATTTCCTGCGTATTTCAGAAGATTTGAAACAATATTTGAAAAAAAATGTGAAGGTTGGACTGACGAACAAAAAGTGAGTTTACTTTTACAAAAGTTGGGTACAGATGAAAATAATAAGTATACGAATTTTGTCCTTCCAAGAAAAACTGGTGACATTTCTTTCGAAGAAACTGTTAATATTTTATCTAGTATTTTTGGCGAGCGAGTTAGTTTGTTTCATACTCGTTTCTCGTGTTTGAATATGGTAAAGCGTGATGATGAGGATGTTGTTACGTATGCTGGAAATGTTAACAGAATGTGTGAACGTTTTATGTTACATGATCTTTCAATTGATCGATTTAAATGTTTGATATTTGTTCAAGGCTTGACTTCTAGCAAAGATAAGGACATAAGGTCCCGAATATTGGCAAAACTCGAACAAAATTCCGAGATCACTTTGCAGAAGGTTACGGCAGAGTGTCAAAGAATTGAAAACTTAAAACATGACAATACACAAATTGAAGAAAAAGACATATCCTGTGTCCATGCTATTCGACCAAAAACGGGAATAGTTAATAAAAACGTTAAAAAACCAACGTGCTTTGGATGCGGTGGTGGTCATTTTAAAAGTGAATGTTTTTTTCGCGACAAAAATTGCTATTCGTGTGGCAATAAAGGCCATATAAGTACTCATTGTAAAAGCAAAAGAAAAAAATTTAAGTCGAAAAAAGATAATGTGAATATTGTGTTGTCACGTCAGGAGATTGAGGAGGGGCAGAAAAAATTCGTACAGGTAAAAATTAATGGAAAAAATGTTAAACTACAACTAGATACTGGAAGTGATATTTCCATTATTAATACAGCAGCATGGATTAAAATAGGCAGACCTTTGCTTAAAAAGACTGAAAAAGTGGCTTGCGGGATTTCTGGAAGAAAATTGCATTTTCAAGGTGAATTTTCTTGTAATATTTCATTTGTTGGTAAGACACTAAAGTCTAAAGTGTATGTGCTACAAAATGCTTCAAATTTATTTGGAACAGATTGGATTATACTTTTTAATTTATGGGAACTCCCTATAAATTCTTTTTGCAATAGAATTAATGTTTCTTCTCCATGTAAAAATTGGGTTATAGAAAATTTGGTGAAAGATCTGAAAATAAAATTTCCACAAGTATTTTCAGAAGGTCTTGGATGTTGCAAAAAGACGGAGGCAAAATTTGAAGTGAAGGAAAATGTAAAACCTATTTTCAAGCGAAAAAGAAATGTGCCATTTGGTGTTTTGGAACAGATTAACAAAGAATTGGAACGGCTTGAAAATTTAGGAGTTATTTCACGCATTGAATTTTCAGAGTGGGCCTGCCCTGTTGTATATGTTAAGAAAAAGAATAAAATTCGGATGTGTGCTGATTTCTCTACAGGTCTAAATGATTGCTTAAAAGACCACACATATCCTTTGCCTTCACCAGAAGACATTTTTGCAAGTTTAAATGGAGGAAAAATATTCTCTAAATTGGATTTATTGGATGCCTATCTCTAAGTGAAAGTGGACGAAGAATGTTCTAAATTGTTGACTATCAATACACACAAGGGTTTATACAAATTAAACCGTCTGCCTTTTGGTTTAAAAGTATCCCCTAGTATTTTTCAGCAAATTATGGACGCTGTGCTGGCAGAGTTGGACTTCGCCATTGCATATATTGATGATATTTTGATAAAAAGTAAAGATCGAAATTGAATATGGATTCAAACTTGGAGCTGAAAAATGTGAATTTTTTATGAGTGAAATTAAGTTTGGAGGCAGATAATAGACTCTGATGGAAGAAGACCAGATCCGGCGAGGGCAGAAGCGATCAAAAGCATGCCAACTCCCAAAAATGTAGTAACGCTACAAGCGTTCTTAGGACTTGCTAACTATTATGGGATATATATTCCTAATATGTGCAGCCTTATGGCTCCATTAAATAAAATGCTTAAAAAGGGAGCAAAGTGGGAATGGTCAGAAGTGTGTCAGAAGGCGTTTGACAAAATAAAGAATATTTTGATGTCGGAATTATCACTAACACATTATGACCCTAAACAGGAAATTATAGTGGCATCGGACGCAAGCGAGTACGGAATAGGTGCGGTAATTCTGCATAAATTCAAAGACGGCAATACGAAGCCAGTGGCACATGCATCAAGGACATTATTACCCGCAGAAAAGAAGTACTCTCAAATTGAGAAAGAAAGCTTAGCTATCATCTATGCTTGTAAAAGATTCCATAAGTACATACATGGAAGAAAGTTTATATTGCAGACCGACCATCGCCTCCTGCTTTCAATCTATGGTTCGAAGAAGGGTATACCTACTCATACGGCAAACCGTTTGCAACGATGGGGAACCATTTTGTTGAATTACAATTTCAAAATGGAATTTTTATCATCTAAAAAATTAAGCCATGCTGATGGTTTATCTAGACTGATCCCAACGTCTTCGGAACCGCTAGAAGATACGGTGATAGCGTTGTTACAAGCAGAAAATGAAGTGGTTGAAGTAATGTATAACACAGCAAAAGAATTACCGGTGACATTAGATGAAATAAAATTAAAAGCAGAAAACAACATTTTTATTAGAAAAATGAAAGAAGCTGTAACTTCAGAAAAGTATAAAACTTCTTCACCAGCATATTCAATATGTGATGAAGTGCTGTTATATGCTGGAAGAGTCGTGATACCAGTTGTGCTACAAAAACGGATTTTGAAGGAATTTCATCAGGGGCATCCTGGTATTGGACGTATGAAAGCCCTGATGAGGAGTTACATTTATTGGCCAAATATGGACAAAGACATTGAACAGGTAGTTAAAACTTGTAGAGGGTGTCAAATGGCAGCGAAAGCACCGCCAGTAAAATACACACCATGGCCCAAAACAGATGTTCCATCGACCAGACTCCACATAGATTATGCTGGACCCATGAATGGTAATTTCTACTTGATAGTTGTGGATAGCTATTCCAAGTGGCCTGAAATTTTTAAGTGCAAAAGACCAACTGCTTCTGTAACAAAAGATTTTCTTACAGAACTGTTTGCACGTTTTGGAGTACCAGAAAAATTGTCACCGACAATGGAACTCAATTCACAGGAAGTGAATTTAAGACGTTTTGTAAGACTCTGGGAATTGACCACATCACGATTTTACCGTACCATCCTAGGTCAAATGGACAGGCTGAACGGTTTGTTGATACGTTCAAGAGAGCCCTTAAAAAAACAAATGGTACTAATACAGATGATGGTAATATACAGCAGTTTTTAAGTATATACAGAATAACACCAAATCCAAACGCAATATCAGGGATACCTCCAGCTGAACTGATGTTTGCTAGAAAAATTAGATCTGTATTCAATAGTTTGCTGCCAGAAAGAAAAAAGAGTTACCAGAACAAAACGCATCAGGAAAATATGAAATATCTCAGGCCAGGAGATAAAGTTTTTTTTAAAAATTACAAAAATGGGAAGGAATTTTGGCAAGATGGAGTTGTAACTCAAAGAATTGGTAAAATGTTATACATGATAAGAAGTAAAAAATGGACGCACAAAAGACATTTGAACCAATTAAGGAAAAGAATCATTGAAGAAATAAGTAAAGAAAATGAAGAACCAATGGAGGTATTATATGATTTATTCGATATACCAACTCCACCATTGCCTGAAACAGTTGTCCAAAGAAGGACAAGCAAAAGAAAAAGAACTAGGGTGGAACGTTTAAGTCCAGATCCCAAAAGAAAAAGATATTAATTCCTCCGGAATTAATCTCAAGGGGGAGGTGTTGTGTCTGAAACCTACCACCCCTCTTGAAGATGAACTTGTCTGCATCGGTGAACAAAGACTTTAAATAGTGGCTTGTCAGTTGACATGAGGGAGACAGGGAGACAGAGAAGTTCTTGGCTGAGCTAGTTATTGACTACTCAGGCGATTTCTGTACCTTTTTACCAACCTATTAAAACCCTTTTTATTGTTACGTGTTATTTGGCGTTTGTCTCTACAAACCCCAAATCAACATCATAACACAATTAAAGTTCTTTTAATTTTCTCTTGACAATCAAGAAGAATGAGTTAAAATTTAAAGAACTAAAAATATACCCAGTTTATTTTTTTTTCATTATTTCAGTTAATTTAAAAAAAAATAATAGCTGAGGAAACAACAATTCGAGTTGACAGTTTGAACAAAAAATATATTTTTTTATTTTCTTCAAACTGTCCACTCGAATTTTATTTTGAAAAATAAATAAATAATTGTTTTATTCAGTTTTAAAATGGATAAAGCTTAGAAAATATAATAATCCATTAATGAAACAAGTCTAATTATTATTTTTATTAAAGGAAAAAGGTATTCAGCTGGGTCGATGTTTAATACTCAATCAGCACTACAAATTTCAATTCGCCGTACCCGACTGTTTAGCTCAAAATAAATTCCGTATATACCCTCTTTTTAATTGACATGCACCTTGAGTCCTGTGGGCCCAGAAGAAACTAACTGATTATTAAACACTAGACATTTCTCTATGAGGATATGTAAATTTAATTTTTTAAGTGTTGAATTTCTCTGATATTTTTCATCCAACAAATTTTCAACTTGAACGGTAACTTCGAACTTTATGGTTCGCCCACCAAATTGATGAGTGCCTCTTTCTGTCTCTTTTCTGTGACTATTTTGTTTGATGTGCAAGCAAAAACAACTCGGAGCACAACTAATTTGAAAATCACCACTAAAAAATTGAAAATACGAAAAATTGCTGTTCGCCATTGAAATAGTGACATAATTTAAAGAGAAGTGAAATAAAAACCAATCCTCACACACGAAAAAGAATTGTATCTTTAGAAATAGGAAAGAAACTTTGTTTACATAGTATTTTTTTTTATCAAAATAGTCTGGGAAATAAACAAAATATCAGCAGTTGAAATGGAAAGAAAATTCACTATTTTGACACATGTTCGCACTGTAAAACCAGGGTATTTTGGGATGCACACTGGAATGCTAACTGAACCAGCTTAAATTTAAAGTAAGTTAAAATTTTGGTGTGTAAAGAAAAAACAGGCATATATTCAAGCTTGTAATGAAGCTTTATGTAATACAATTTGACTTCTGCCATTATTGAGGATTGATCATTTATTTTATGGTCGAGTAGTTTGAGGGGTAGACAACTGTGTTCGCTTTCACCACACTGTAAATAATATAAATTTGAACATTTTTGTTACTTGACCAATGCTAAATTCATGGTGAATTAAATTTGGGGTAGGGTGGTTGTAAAGTGCAAAGTATAATTGTCAAGAATGAAGACTGAGACTTGGAAGATAAGTTAATCCAAGCTTTATTCGGCAAAATACAAGCAGGGTTCACATCACGTGCTCCTAGTATTCTCGAATATGGCTGAATGGCTGATTGTCGTAATCCAGAGAAAGGGCCGTAAACGAATATGGTGTCATAAAGGAGTCTCACAGTCAATCTCTTATTTACGACAATAATAATTCAACACCGGCCCCGGATTCATCAACAGAGAGTTTCCATGGGTTGTGCATCTCTGAAATTAAAAAAAAACGTTCATGTGGTGTACAATTTGTTGTAGTACATAACAGGGACCGCATAGAATGAAGAACTTGTGGTAGGACCTGCTCCCAATGTTTATCTGATAGCTTGAGTGACTTAAGCGCCAATTGGATTGTTTTCCAGACAACCCCTACATACCGTTTCGCTTGACCATTACCCTGTGGGTGATAGGGCATCGAGTTACTGGTAGCAACCCCTTTACCAAGTAAATATTCCTTTAGCTCCTGGGATATAAAAGAATGGCCTCTATCTGAATGTATGTAGTCTGGCATTCCAGTCATACTATAAAGAAGTTCCAGGCACTTTATGACTGTGGAAGTTTGCATGTCTGGACAGGAATATAAGAATGGAAATCGTGAATATTCATCAATGATGACTAACAAATATGGATTGCGGGAAGCCGTTGGGAGGGGCCCTTTAAAGTCAATACTGATCCTTTGCATCGGACCAGTAGCTTTTATCAGTGTACCTTCAGTTGGTCGATAGAACCAGGGTTCGAGTTCTGCACAAATCTTGCAGGATGCGCAAGTTTTCTTGACCACACAAAATGTAAAAGTCTTGAGACACCTGGATGGCATAGTTTTTCATGTAATTCCACTAGAACTGAGATTTGGCAACTTAATGATGCACAATAAGTGCGACTGAAAGTGTCCGCAGCTACATTGTTTCTTCCCGGTCGATATTCAATGTCGAAGGATAATTCGCCGAGTTCCATTCTCCATTCATTGATTTTCACATTCTTCACTTTAGTGCGCTTCCTGTTATCATACATGAATGCTACAGACCTTGCATCAGTGTATAGTTTGAAGTGATGTGGAGACAGGAGATGCTTCCATTTTCGTACGGCCTCTATTATGGCTAGAGCTTCCTTCTCAATGATGCTATATCCTTTTTCACTTGCATGGAGTGATCTTGACATGAATGCTATGGCCCTTCCATTTTGGCTAAGTACGGCAGATACAGCATAGTCCGAAGCATTACAATCTAACTGAAGGGGTAGGTTCTCGTCAATAGCCCATAAGGTCACTCTACACAGTTCTGATTTCAATGTATTAAATGCCTTAAGTGCCTTCTCTTCCAATGGGAACCGATCCGCTTTCACTAAGGGTTGTATTTTTTCTGAGAATTCAGGGATCCACTTAGTGTAGTAAGCAAACATTCCCCTGATTTTTTCAGACGGTTCATGTTTTTAGGTGGTGGTAGTTCCTGCAATGGCTTCATTTGTTCAGGGTCAGGCTTTATCTTCCCATTCCCTCCACAATACCCTAAGGTATTTAATGTAGTTACTTTATTTATGGTTTTAGAAGTATTCAAAGTCAAGTGTCTTTTCCGCACTACCCTCATAAAATTTTCCACATTGTTATCATGTTCCTCTTCTGTTTCACCTCCAATTATCACATTATCAAGATAGGGAAATGTATCAGTCAGATTTTCTTCTTTTACAATTTCATTTATAGCACGTTGGAAAGCAGGGACACAATTAGTTACCCCAAATGGGAGACGGGTAACCTGAAAAAGTTGGCCATTTGCTTCAAAAGCAGTATATTTCCTGTCAGATTGTTTGAGCTTGATTTGATGGTAGGCACTTTTTAGATCGAAAGTTGAAAAGTATTTATACCTGGCAAAATTTGCAACGGAAATTCTTGGTAATGGAAAAGCGTCTAGTTCTGTGTAGATATTTATGCTTTGGGAATAGTCCACACATAATCGTTTTTTGTGTATTTTAGCTTCATCTTTAACTACTACCAATTGTGCACACCACGGTGAAATACTGGGTTCAATAATCCCATCTTCCAGAAGTTTGCTAATTTCCACATCAATAAAATCAGAGTCCTCTTTACTAAAACGTCTTGATTTAGTAGCAATCGGTTTGCATTTAGCTGAAATTCCTGGGAACAAAGTTGGTTCAGCTATATCAGCAGCTTCCAGGGCGAGACAGGCACCTGTGCCTTTCACGAGTTCCGGTAAATAACCGCCATATTCAAACGTGACCTTAAGATATCGGGATTGAAATTCCCATCCAAGAACAACATCACAGCAGAGGTCCTTCATGATAGTCAAAGGAATGGAAGTAAATAATTTATTGTTAAGACCCAGTTTAAAATCGACTACTGCAAACTTATTAGACCGGCTATTAATACTTTTCTGGGCCATACTTACTTTTTTTTGACAAGGGAAAAATCCTCAGAGACAATAAATCCACCACTTTTTTGCTGAAATTTTCAGAAGCACAAGAATCTATCAGAGTATTGAAGGTTCTATTTTTAACCATGACGAAAGTAGCAGCATGGGAAAGTCCCACTGGTACGTTAGTAGTGTTTACAGAAATACAAGAAGCTGGATGAATCATAGCATTAGTTGTCACATTTGATGACCTACACATTTTTTGGTAATGTCCCTGCTTATCACAGCGATGGCAAATTACATCACGTGCCGGGCAAATGGATCGTTTATGGTAAGGTATAATACCACAGAAAAAACAAGCTTTCTTACCGTTGTTATTATTTGAAGCTGTAGTGGAAGTTTTCTTACAAGAATTGTTAAATCTTTGGTTGAATATGGCAGCGACAGCGGTTTGATTATTTTTTTCTTCGCTACTACTGCCTGTTGAGTCGCCACTTGGTCTCCTGTTGTTAATGACGGCAATGGCTGAATTTGAGGGGAAAACGCAAGCCACATTATTTTTCTGGGCTAAATCCAGTGTTAGTGCTTGTTCGTGAGTTTTTATTTTCCAGTAATCTCTGTCGGATTGCTGGTGATGTTATCCCACAAATGAAAGCATCTCTCACAGCTTCATCACCGACTTGCTTAGCCGTTCTGTCCTTGAAGTTGCAGTCTTGCCTTAATTTTTCGAGACTTTGGAAAAAATCATCAATCAATTCATCTTGTCTTTGCTTCCATGTGGCCAGTAGATGGCAGGCAAAGACTTCATTCGGTTTTTTAATGTATATTGAGTCCAGTTGATTTAGTGCCGATTCGATATCTTCACAGAATTCAATGAATTTGAAAGCTGTAGGACTTAAACAGCTTATCAATGCCCGTAGTTTGTTGGGGATTCTGTCTTGGTAGTTGTCTAAATAGTTGGTGAATATAGTACGCCAGTGCCGTCATTCTCTGGTGGCATGTGTTGAATTTGGGTCGATATCCAATACACTTGGTTTATAGCCAAAACTTGATACAGACTCCAACATGGCGCTTTATAAGATATTTTTGCTGAATAAATTGTCAAGAATGAAGACTGAGACTCGGAAGATAAGTTAATCCAAGCTTTATTCGGCAAAATACAAGCAGGGTTCACATCACATGCTCCTAGTATTCTCGAATATGACTGATTGTTGTAATCCAGAGAATGGGCAGTAAACGAATATGGTGTCATAAAGGAGTCTCACAGTCAATCTCTTATTTACGACAGTAATAATATTTTGAAAGGATTTTATTAGTGATAATTTTTGTTGTTTCAATTGATAAACCACTATTTGTTGACTCAGCTATTCTTATTTTCTTAAAAAAAATTAACTGAAATAATAAATAAAAAATAAACTGGGTATATTTTTAGTTCTTTCAATTTGGCTCATTGTTTGTCCATAGAAAATTAAAATGGAACTTTTAATGATCATTTATCGCTATAAACTTACTGAAGAAAATTTTATAACGCATTTTGAATAATTTATCTGTCTTTCGTTTGAATCTTAATTTTTTTTTGTATTATTAAAATGCATAAATTAATTTTAGTCTTAAATTTTGAAAATGCACTGTGGAATTTTTATGGATGTGTTTTTTTTTTTTTTTTTTTTTTTCATTTAAGGTGTTGGAGTTTCATGTGCTGAAGAAGGACGATGCCCAAAAAAAAGGAGAAGCTGCCCCCTGGATGGCTGAAACGGGAATCTAAATCATATCCAGGGAAATTTTATTATTTCCATAAAACTACTGGCAGGACAACTTGGCTACTGCCAACTGATGAAAAGGTATTAGACATTCTTGACTTACAATTGTTTCTAAAACATTTTTACAGTTTAAGACGCATTATAGTTATATACAATTTATTCTATGCCAAGTGTATTTGTAAATTACTTTTGTTAGTAATGTTCAAATTCTAGCTTTACTAGAGTTATCTCCCTGGCACTGGTGACACCAGGTAGCAGTACTTTTTATGAAAATGGTGATGCCACATAGCTGTGACTTTGATAGTGGACTTACTGAGGACAGAAATCAGTCTGGTGAATTGGGAGATGGAAGCTGCAGTAAGAACCAATTGGAGAATAGTAGTCAACGAAAAATCAATAAAAAATACTTTCAAAACACCAGAAGACAAGTAGAAGAGACAAAGAGAGTCCAAAGAAAAGCCAGCGCTCTCTATCCCCAAAAGGAAATGTAGATAAGCACCCCAATACTTGGCAACGAGTTCCACCAATGATGGACTTTTCTAAGATGTTTGTGAAATTGTGAAGTGAAAATACTGAAAGAGTAGAGCACAGTAATAATAGAAAAAATATATATAAGGAGCCCCATCAAAACCTGACATTAGTAAGGACTAATATACAGTTATTTTTTACCATGTGTTAACTAGTATGATGATAATTGTAGTAAACGTCTGATTTAAATTTTCTCTGATTTATTGGAATTGAAGTGCATACCTCTTCTTATGAAGACTTGTCATTCCAAATATGACATATTCTCGGATGGCTAGAAAGTACCACAGTGGATGTATAAGAAAATAATAAAGATGTGTCATTATATACCTGAGATGGGTAATTTTTTTTTGTGGGGGGGAGAGCCACATGTGTGGTGAGTTGACATATAATATGAACCAAAATTATAAGTCTTGTTTTTATATTAAACCAGCAAATTACATATAAATACTAAGTATATAAATACATGATTTATATGGCATATCTGAACTTGTGTCAGCTTACAGCCATATCATGTTGAAACATTGGTTCTCCTACGATCCTTGAAGTTAAGCAACATTGAACTCAGTCAGTACCTAGATGGGTGACCGCTTAATACAAGGTGCTGTAAGCTTGGATGTTCGGGTGGTGTAATGGATAACTGTTCAGAATTGGAAATTGGAAAGCCGAGTTTCAATTCCAGTTGGGTTCATTATGTTCACTTGTGTGCAAATACCCTTGGGAAAGGCATGAATCCACCATTTCTTCCCCCAGCTATGGATTAATTAGTAGAACTTGAATGTATCAGTAAATCATTATTATTTCCAAAAATTTCTTCATAAACTGAAAATATTTTCTGGCTTTAAATAACCTACGAAGCTGTAAAAAAAAAAATTGATCGGTCAATTATGAACTTGTGCAAAGAAAAAGTGACAAAACAAATATGAAAGGTTGGCCATCTCTTCTTGGAGTTAAAAATTTGCACATTTTTTTTTTTCTCCCCATGAATATTTTTCAGTAAAAGTGACTAAAACAGCTTATTCTTGGTGTTGGTGGTGTGGGGAGGAAGTGATTAAGTAAACTCTTCCTAAGTCCCAGAAATAAGATTTCAAATTAGTGAGCTGACTTAATAATAATTTATAGACTCTGTAGTCTATTCATTAATTAGTCTATAGATTATGGATACTAAAATCAACCATAGTGTTGACATATTTAGGATTGACACAAAGATCACATTCAAATCAAAAACTCATTTGATAAAAGAGTCTTAAAAAAAAAGTTTGCTCAACTGAAACAGAAAGCAATCACAACTTTGTTGAAGAGTAAAGAGATGATTTTGTCCTTGATATTTTTGAAAATGTGCACTTTGTCTGACATTCCCCATACATAAAATTGACAAAATGAGGTCATTCATACTAAAGCATTGTAAAGAAGGTGGTGCTATTCCAAGTGTCAATTGTGTCAGGCAACTTCATCTACTAAAATTGTTTGCTTCTCACTTTGTTGCCCTGAAAGCCAAGCTTGCTAAGCAGTTAGCATCATAAGAGATGAAACAACTATCATGACCACAGTATTTTGAATGTAATTGCAAGCATTTGTGGGAAGTCATTTCTCATTGATGTTGTAACCTTGGGAGAATGCAATCATTAAACTGTAAGTTAGGCTTGGGTCTGAGCTGTAACTCGTGTGGATATTGCATTTGAGGGTATTATTGCCTTTGTAACAGATTTTGCAGCCTATTGCAAAAAAAAGTTCATAAGGAAGTATTGTCAAATGTCTTTGTTAACAGTTGCCATGTGTTGTGCTTAGCACATATTTTAAATCTTGTTGGTGAAGTATTTTCACACAGGTCAGCATTTAGACTTAGAAGAAACTAAGTCTCCACTTGCATGTGTTTTATATAACCTTGTGGAGGATGTAAAATAGTATTTGCATACTGGTACATCAAACTCAACATTTGGCCTAGAAACTGATTGTCTTCTGTCTGAACTAGAAAGCACAGAGAGGGAGAGAGTTATCTCAAATTTCCAAGATTTCTTTTTCAGCTCATCTTTTTCGAAACAATAAATACCTGGATACCACCATGTGTATAACTTTTACAAGGCAGCTCACCTGTTTGATGTCTAATTTTTTTTTTGATATTTTGTTACAAAGATTCAGCTATAGTTTAATTACTGTTTTGTAAATTTTTTATCAAAATGTTTGACTTTATTCAGATATTTATTATGGAGATTCAAGTTATGTGGTTGATACTTTAAATGTGATTTTTATATTATGAATCAATAATTATAAATCAATTGAAATACTTTCACTTAAAAAAACAAAAACAATTTTGAATGTGTTTTGAATGTTCTTAAAGAAGGAAGCTCTGATTAAAAGTTCTACCTCAAAGATAATTATGCACTGTAACATTCCATTGTTTTATTGTCTAGTCATGTTACATTTTTTTTATTTTTACATATAATTTATTTTTGGACTTGGATTTTAACATTTAAAAAAAGATTTGTAGATATTTGCTATTTCTTTGTATGCAATAAAACTTTGAATTATGTTTTTGTTTTCAGTTTTAATAATAATTACAGCATATTGTATTGCAATTTTCTCATAAAATGCTATAAAATGGAAAAAATGAAATTTCCCAAAAGTAAAAACGGAAAAAACAGAATTTACCAAAAGTGGAAATGGAACCAAGGAAAATTTGAAACAGAAAATCGGGGTTTCCTAAGTATAGTTTAAAAAAATTTTTTTTTTTTTCACTTATTAAAAAATTGATGATAAAGGAGAATTAACCCCCTGGGGTATGACTGGTTATAAGATATGGTTTTCGAAATCTGTAGATTTCTGAGCCTCTAGTTGATCATCTGACTGGTGTTAATGCGGTGTATTGAAATACAAATCTATACAGTTGTAGGCACATTCAGTCAATCCTGGATTGTAAGTGTGTGAAACTTGCAGGTGCATTTGGGTGCTTTCAGCTTTAAAGATTTAAATTGAGGATTGTAGAAAAAAATGTCATCTAACTTTGCATATTGATATCTTGTCACTTGAAGAAAAGTTAGGCAAAGTTTAATAAACTGACCTGCAAAAAAATGGTTTGTCAAAAGGACGTTTTTTTTCTTAACACTTCTATTACTGTATACTCCTAATTGTAATTGTTTTAAAAAGTTAGTTTTATAATTTTAATAAAACCTAAACCTATGAGACTGGATTTATACTTTTTTTCTCATGAATTGACAGCAAAAATGTTTACTATTTATTAGATTATTTATTTATGTGAATAATTTTATATTTACAAGGTTATAAAAATATACGTGAACCAAAAACAATGTAATGTTTATTATTTACCATATTATAAAGAAATAACTATTAACCTTTATCATTCTGTATGTGACTTCATTTGCTGTACAAAATGTTTATCCTGATCTCTGAACAATAGTCTGTTTGAATTTCATAGTTGTGTTGTCATATCTTGCTATGGTAACAGAAAACAACTTTGAGTGAAATTAACAATAAGGTTTCTGCAATTGAGAGGCCTTGAAAAAGAATGCAGTGGAAAGAGAAGTAATATTAATAATATAGTGCTAAAAGTTAAAACAATTTTGTTTTATTTATGAATTTATAAAAATATCTGAACTACAGAAGAAGAAAATTTAAATAAACATAATAGCAAAGGAGGAGTGTACAGTAATAGTGTCAAGAAAAATTGTCCTTTTTGATATTTTTTTTCCAGGGGTATGTTTGTTAAACTTTGCCATAATTTGATTTGCAGTTTTGACATCTACAACAACCTTGATTACAGAAGTACAACAAATTTTCTAATTTTTACTTTCCTGAGTATATAATCACTTATATTAATGAACCGGGTTTCTAATATTTGTATATTTGACACTACAGAAATTGATTTTAATGCCTAAGTTTCCACTGTAAAACTTAGCATTTTTATTATTACTGAAGATTTTGTTTTTAATTATTATCTTTTTACTTTTTTAGCCATTCCAGATCAAAAAAACTGAAAGCAAGGAATCTAAGAGCTCCGATGCTTGTACCAGTAAATCTTCTGCAAAAATATCACAGAAATCCCTCAGTGCCAAAGAGAAACGAGAGACCATGTTCCCTCGAGCAGTACGACAGACCTGCACAGCTGGTCCCTCTATTTGTGGACGAAAAAAAATTCTAAATGTCTCTGTGCTGAATCGTAACAATTGTAGCCTTGTGGCTGACTATTCATCTTGCTCAGATGATGAAGAATTGAGTAAAGCCAAAAAGAAGAAAGAGAAAGATGAGAATGAAAACAAAATAAAGAAAGCTAATCTGATTCTTCCTGCTATCACTGAGAGAGATAAAGTACAGATGAAATGGAAGCCAGTTGGATCAAAGATTCCAAAACCATCATCAAAACTTGTGCTGAAGGAAGAGCAAAAAACTGATTCTAAAGACACTGTTTATTCCCCCACTTTGAAAAAACCTAAATCTCACAAGAAAAAGGTAAAATCAAAAAAATCCTGTCAGCAAGACAAAGAAGTGAAACCCTCTTCTAAATTGTCAAGTGAAAGTGTTGGGTCAGAAAATTCATGCTTTGAAGTGCCTCAGAATCAGACAACTACCAAGAGAGTTGATAAGAATGATAAGTCAATAGAAGACTTTGCAAAAAATCACAAAGAAGAGCCAGTGACCAGTGAGAAATCCATAGAATCCAAGTTAAGTTCCAAAAAGCACAAGGGAAAAAGAAAACAAAAGAAAAAATGTGAAACTTCTCTGGAATCTCCCAACTTGAATAAAACTTTTGACTCAACTAAGCTAAGCAATTGTCCTCTTGATGTGCCATTTGTTCAATCAGAGCAGTTCTTACCGTTCCAGCCTGTGGCTCCCGAAATCAAGAATTCTAATTTGGTTCCAGTCTTTGGGGAAAATGACATGCCTTTTAATAATAAGAACATTTCTGCATCTGACTCTTTCCATGTCCCTGACAACTATCTGCATCATATTGAAGGTAAGGTTTTGTTATGTTTTGTTCATAATTTGGGCATGTGTAGCCTTGCATAGGAAGTTTTTTTTTTTGTGCTACTGTGTCTATTAGATAATTTAAGAATATTTTTATAGATTTTGATGAAACTTGACAATTGATTCATAGTAAATTTAAAAAAAAAAATTAACTTTTTAATTTCTTTTCCAGTGTCTTTTTGTTTGGTTTTAATACAATCTCTGTCCAATAAGAGTTATTACATTTGTATGTATACTTCATACACTAAATGTAACAACTAGAGCAAAAGAGATCTGGAGAATGCTATGGTCAGGTATAAACAGTCAGCTAGAATTTCTAACAACATCCTTAAAAGAGGCAAATCATCTGTGCCTTCTATTATTATTCATGGCCCAAAGGTCATTTCATCTTGATAAAGCAAAGCTCTTTGCCATGAACTTGGCTTCAAATTACACCCAAATCGACCAGGGCCATCCTTGACTACTCTCCTCTCATGTAGCACAAGCTTTGTGATCTCACTATCTCAGCTCGGAAGGTTTTCAAACTCATGAAAAATCTTGGTTCTTCAAAGGCTACCAGTCCAGATAAAATTCCTGTTGTACTTAAAAACCATTTATCTCCAATCCTGGCAAAGTGGTTTAACTGCTGCTTGAAAGAGGAATATTTCCCAAATCTGTAGAAGTTTTCAGTTGTTTTCAAGAATGTTGATTAAATGTTCATCTCCATTGCAATATCACCCCATCTGTCTTTAGCAAACACTTTGAATATATTATCTACAAGGAGGTAGTTGATCACCTCGCCAGAAAGAGCCTCCTAAGTGTTAGCTTTCTCAGCAGAGTGATTGCCTTAGACATCTTAAAGGTATTTGATAAAGTGTGGCATACTGGATTGCTACACAAATTCCTCAACTATAGCATCTCTGGAAGAGTCTACACAATCATCAAGTTAGTTCTCTCAGGTAGATCTGTGAAGGTCATTGTGAATGGCCAGTCTTTTGAATCCCATTAAATCAATGCAGGCATCTCCCAAGGCTCTCTTCTCGCTCTTACTCTCTCTCTGCTTTTTATTAAGGATCTGCCTTGGAACATTCTTGGATCATTAGCAAACAACTATGCAGATGATACCACAGTTTATGGACACACTTCCAAAAATCAAGCTGCCCAGAACCTTGCAGCTGATCTCTACTCTGACTTAGCTCTAACAGCTCAATGGTGGAAAACTGCATTGTTACTTTTGATATGTCCGAAGCCAAGCTAGTATCATTACATCATCACTGTTGAGAGACTGCGTTTTCTCTAGTCATGATGAATGGTTGTATTCTTAATGAAGCTCCATGTTTTGAATATCTATTGGGTATAAAGTTCATACCAGATCAAAAGTGGAACTCCTATATAGTCCACTACTAAAGATGCTAGAAAAATGGTCAGCTCATTTTATTGCTCCAGGATATAATTGACTCCTGCTATGCTTTATCTTTACAAGTCTCAAATTAGATTAAAATGGTATATTACTGCAATATCTGGGTTGGAGCTGCTCAATCTTCACTTTTCAGCTCTGATAGAGTTCAAAATCATTTATGTGATCTTGTAAGAGATTTATTTTCCACACTGCATTCTTTTTCCCTCACATAAAACAATGCAAATCTATCGCTACTCTATCACTATTTCCATGGTAAATGTTCAGATGAGCTCCATTCTTTAGTTCTTCTAATTCAGACTGTTATTGTCATGTTACTTCCACGGTGTCAATTCATCTTCATTTCATCCATGCTCTAAATGTAAGAAGTAAGTTCCACTCGGATTTTTCCCAGGAACTGACACTTTGTGGAACAGACTCTTATGAGGGTACTTCTCAGAACACTCTGTACTTAATCTATTCAAGTTAAGGGTTGATTGAGCCATGTAGTGGGTTGATTTTTGTATATAATATAGTATAAAATATATTTTGGTCCCTTGCATTTGTGTTATAAACTAGCTAGTGCATAGTGTGATTTCCAAAGCAGCATTGACATATAGTAGAATACAATACAACTTCTTTTGTGACTTATTTTTTTTTAGATTCTGTGTTGAGGGTGTCATTTAGCTTAGTGTGTACTGCAGAGTATTTGATTTAAATCAATATGGTCATACCTGGGAGAGATTGCCTTCAGTGTCATTATAATCATTTAGTTAATGGTGATTTCTTGTTTTTCACAAAATGGGCCAGCACAGCCAGCCAACAATGCTATAACTGCAGCAGTGAAAGTGTTAATCATTTCCTAACCACACCATTTATTGAACACCCTCCCTGTTTATTAGACTCTCTCATTTGTTTCTGACTCCATTTATTAACCCCCACTATTTGTTAGAGCCCTCTCTTGTTTATTATATTTTTCTGTATTTTATGACCCCCCCCCCAATTTATTTATGCCCCAAAATTTGAACATTGGAATTATTATGCAGTATAGAGGACTTGATCAATGAAATAGATACACTATTATTTCTTAGAATTATTAAATTTTGAAGTTTTTATTGATGAAACCCTGGATGCATTTATCTGCATTATAATTAATGAGCATCTGAAACATATACACCATGAAAATTTCAAAAGCAATATTGGATTGTATAATTCAGCTCTTTTCTTTGCATTCATAGATACACAGATTGTTGATCCAACTGGATATTGCTTCAGTGTACATAGGTTAGATCTATCACATTAACTTTTATCACTCTGTCTTAATATTGTATTCTTTTTCAAGGCTTCTCAATTGCAGTAGCCTTATTGTCAATTACACTCAAAGGTGTTTTCTGTTGCCATAGCTGGATATGACAACACTTCTATGAAATTCAAACAAATTTAAATTCAAGGATCAGTGTCACATTCAGTGGCAGGATAAACTTTTTGTACAGCAAATGAAGTTACATACAGAGTGATAAAGATTAAAACACCACCATATGATGGGAAAAAGTATCCTTATAAATAACTAATAGTGAATGCTAGTTTTCATAAAAGCATCTTGAGATGGTCAGTGCATTGTATATAATTAATTTTTTTTCTTGTTTTCAGATTCCAGTCAACCCATGGAAGTTGATAACACTTTTGGCAGTGACATGGTTAACTATGTAAGTTTTTTTTTATTTTTTTTATTTTTCAGAAGTTCTCTACTGATTTTTAGGTTGATAACTAATATTGATAGCAACTGCAAATGCTAAAAATCCTAAGAAAATTCCAGATAATGAAACCAGTATTTTCTTGAATTTGTTATAAGATGAAACCTTGTCAATTTTTATTAATTTTTACCTAGTATTTTTTTCATTTTGCTTTTTGTCTCAACTTCCCAGACTGCTTATTAATAAGTGGCACTACTTTATCTTAAGCAGTGATTCTCAATGTGGGCCCTCAAACCCACAAGTATACCTTAAAAATTTTTTAAATGGGCCTGGAGTTGGCCCAAGGAAATTTTATTGTAGACTGAAAAGAGAGGAGACTTACACCTCAAGCTGATAGACAGACACCAAGAGCAGTTTAGTCATTAGTCCAGGTTTATATTTTCTATTTTGCTTTTGTAAATAAAATGTATTTCCTATTACTTGGAATTTCTATTTGTGTTTATGTGGGCCTGAAATTTTTTGAGATCAAAAATGGGCCACATCAAAGAAAAGGTTGAGAAACACTGATCTAAAGCACAAAGTTTGTGTGTATTTCTGCTTGATGTCTTAAAAACATGGTTTTATTATTTATATTTACCAGCATATTTCTTACATCTTACTGAATTAGTGGTTTTTGCTTTAAGGAATTTGCTTATTTCCTTATTCATGGGCTGTGATCTAAATACTGAGGTGGTTACCATTTTCTAGGTAGAAAATGGCTTTATTTGAATAAAGACGCAATTATAAAAGCCATCAGCAATAATTTGCTTATTCATAAAAGGTTATGAAAAAGACTAAACTGGAAAGGAATAACAAAATATTATTTTTAAAAATTTGATTTCTAAAGCTGAATGTTCAAATTGGGATCGCACTAATTTGGACAAGATATAAGATTCACATTAATTGATATGATAAAATTGCATTTAATGTAGATACTTGTAACATGCGATCTTGCATGTCGTGTGACCTCCAAATTTTTTCTTATGAAAAATGATTTTATCATGTGAGTTCCTTTTTTGAGAGACCAATTTACAATAGACTAACCTCTTCTGTCTCTTTATCCCATCTTCTAGTTAAATAAGTTAAAAAGAAAGTAGAAGAGAATGATAAAAGTATTGTTAGTAACAATATACTTGTTGCATAAATGTGTACAGCCATAAACAACTGAACATCTTAGAAACGTAAACAATGGAAAAGATGCATATTCGCTATGTTTGTATTTTATCATGCAATATTAATATGTGAATATTACATGCATTATTATTGGCTACAGTTAAGTAAAACATCAGCTTTATCAAAATCATGTTTACTTTAAATACAGCTGTACTTTTTGACTACAGTAAATATATATATATATATATATATATATATATATATATATATATATATATATATATATATATAGTTTGATCAACAGCGTAGTCAGGGCCAGCAGTACATACACTAATTTTATATTTTGTGTATGAAAATTAGAATTAGCTTCCAAATTAGATCTTCAATACTTGCATTTTACGTGAGTATATACAATATTTAATATCACCTTTTTGTGTAATATTTGCATACATACATATACACACACACAAAAAAAGATGATAAAAATGTTATATAATTAATTTTTAGTGATTTGAGCAAATGCACACTTACTTCGAACTTTATGTATTTGATAAAACATTAAGAGAATTTTAGATGAGTTCAAAGTACAAAAAAATGAGTATATTTTAAATCTGGTAAAATGAGCTTGTGATCTGAGTGGTTAGAATGTTCACTTCCTGAGCATGAGACCCTGGTTTGAATCTCACCATGGTCAATTTATCAGGAAAATGACTTCTTGATATTATTGGCCTGGGGAGGTGATCCCATCCCATCTGTTGGAAAGTGTCTGAAAACCCTAGCATGGGTTAGTCCAAGCCTTGTGAGTGAAATTGAACTTGAGTCACTATGCTGTGTTGATCTACAAATTTCTATCTGTGATTGAGCACTATTTCCCCAAAATATACCAAATTTTAAACAATGTAATATATATATATATATATATATATATATATATATATATATTTGTGTATTTAGGCAGCAATCCTTCTTTCAAGCACATTTCATTAAAAACGACTGACAATTGTCAGTCGTTTTTAATGAAATATATATATATATATATATATATATATATATATATAATTTTTTTTTTCTTTTTTTTTTTTTTAAAGAAGTTAAACAATACTGAAAATGTTTGTATGATTTTTTATTTAATTTTTTCTAACTTCTGACAAAGTTATTTTATGTCAAAATTAAATTTACAAAGTTCATTTATTGTATCCATCTGTGTCTGTTTTTGACTGTCACTACAGTTGCTATGAAGAATTGCATGTTTAGCAAATTCTGGTGTTTCTTAGCCTGCTAGAACCAATTTCAAGCCACTTAAAGCTGACAAAATCTACAATGGTCAAACTGAATTCATATACACTTCAGTATATGATCTCCTATGGTAAAAGATACGCTATTTAATGTTTGCTGTTTCCTTTGTATTACAGAAACTTTGTGTGTGTGTGTGTATATATATATATATATATATATATATATATATATATATGCACAAACAGGTTTCATTGAATAATATAGACATTATGTCTATTTATTTTTATAATAAACCTTTCTAGTTCTCTAATTAGTTTCTTGATGTGAAGATGAAATTCATCAAGGAAGGCACCATAGTTTTTCCTACCCAAGTACTTTTGATCTCCTCCAAGATCATCCTCAGGGGTTAATTACAAAGACACTTATTGTAACTGTGATTGATGTGATGGTGATTTTTAAAAATGTGTGAATGCACTGTTATAATTATTTTTAAATTTATCCGTTGTAGCTATAGAATTTTTGCAAAACAAGCATCGCAATATAATGTAGCTGACTAGAAATTGTTAGAAATGCAAAATGGCATTAAATGTTTGTTAAACGCATATCAAAACATTGCTGCTACACTTGTAATAAATTTTATTGAGTGTTGGTTGGTTACTTTTGATATAGAGAGCCTTGAGAATTTGAAGTTTTTGCTTATTATTTTCATGGTGTAGTATATTAGTGTTGTCAACAAGTATTTTCCTGTATTGTGAAGGTGAATGGGAATGTGTTTTTAAATGTTGTGCAATAGAATTTGTATCTGACAAATAAAGTGTAAGATGTCTTGATAATGTGGCTGTTAAACCAATATATATACTTACTTTTTTGTCCGAGATAAAATCTCCCAAAGGACATTTAAAATTATATACAATGTTGTTCTTTTCTAAAACATTAGTTGACGCTGAATACACACACACGAGTCCTGTGACTTCAAGGATACGAATACACTAACTTACAAATAATTATTTTCTTTTATATAACTATTATTTTGGGAAATTTCTGTTCAATAATTGCACAGCCTAATGATGAAAGCAAACAATTTTATCTAGAAATATTTATTTTTTTCTTAATGTATAGTGTGACCCCAGAATTTCTTTTGTGAAAAACCTGATTTTTTCATATAGCTCATGTATAATATGACCCCAGCTTCTAAGCAGTACTAGGTCTACTATGATCAAATATTACAGTACTGGGCATCATCCTGTACATATTTTATATTAAATAAATGGTCTTCATTTGTTTTGTACAAAGCTTCCCCAAAATAGTGAGAAAAAACGTTTACAGTAAAATATCTGATACAAAGATTTAGGTACCATGCAAACAAGAAAAACTAGCAAATGGCCATAATTGGAAGATGAAGTGTGGACTAAAGGAACTTACTGGTAGCATTAATCAAAGGTATTGTGAGCATATAGGCATACCATATAGGTTATAGTCACTAAAATGCATGAATTTTAACGCTTGCAGAAAAATTTACTTGTATATAGTGTAACTGTTCATTGAAAATGTATGTGTTTTGATCTCTTCAAAAAAATTACCTGTGTATAGTGCACCCCTTATTTTTTGTATAAAGTCTGATCATAAAAACTTGCACTATACTTGAGTATATACAGTATTTGTTATTTTGCATATATGAAGTAAGATTCAATGCTGTTTGTTTTGATTTGAAAAAGTATATTTTGCTTTTATATAACCCCGTGTGAATGTGTGTCATTAATAGAACATTTGATTTTGGATTTAGAATTAAGGTTGTTACTCTTTACAAGAGCTTTATTATATGAATAAAAGTACTGAAGAGATATCATCTTGTTGAATTTGTTCACTACAGCTATAGCCTTAGATTTGCTTGTTCACTGAGACTGTATAAATGAAAATATAAAGGATTTATCCCATGTAATCAAATGTTTTCTCTTTCAGATTGTAAAATTGCGGAAAGATATGAGTAGTGAACCTTTTAACACGGTATGTTTGTTTCTTACTGTGATATTAATAGGATTTATTAAACAGTTCTGTCAACTTTTATTCATCTACTGATTAAATATCTTGTGAAACTTCAAATATTAAAACATACATAGTAAGAAGATGCCAAAGTTTCCTTAGTACATTTAGAGAACTAGCCCAATACTCATCCTACGGATAGAAAAATATGTTCTAATAGTTCTCTTACCTCAATAAAATTTTTGTATAGAAATTTACAGCAAGACATCTGTTTTTTTAAAGTTGCTTTTGTCATTATGAATTTCTGACTTAGAGCTGATCATGAGCAAAAAAAAAAAATGAAATAACATTAATAATAAAAATTAATTCATTTAACTTTTAACTATTTTAACCTTTTTTTCACTTGTTTAAAAATTTGGAACAATTTTAAGAGAATCTAATTAAACATAAGATGCGTAGTCTGGTATATTGGATAAAGGCTCATAATGAGAAATTGGAGAGTCAAATTTTAATTCCAGTCTAGTTTGTTACATTCACTTACATACAAATACTATTGGGAAAGGTATGAATCCATCTCTTTTAAGCTATGGGTTGAATAGCAGTACAGACTGGGTTCTATAGCCTTGGTTTGCAAGCAGTCTACTGCAGAAATAAACAACAGCCTACTTCAGGAATCTTCTATCTAGTCACTCATGAATCGAAAGATCGCACAAACATGTACCACATATGGCACTTAACTGTGTTGAATTAAACAGATGATTTTGACTTATTTAGATAATTCTGTTAAAAATTTTTTTCTTTTTTTTGGCTCTGCTTGATTAATTTGTTGAAATGTCAGATGACAATGATTACTACAAATGCTGCAGGAAATAAGATCATAACTAACATCACCAGTTCTAAAAATGGTAGAAGTTTCTCAAACCTGGGGATTTCAATCCTGCAGCAGCATCTTCCTCATTGCACTAGAAGGGCTGAGTCAGTATAATATTGATGCCAGTGTGACAGTGGTCATGGGGGCTGGGCAAAACCACAATTTTTGTCCTTGGCCCATATGCATAAGAATCCATGTGGTACTCCCCATATTAAAATGACTTTGTGTTCCATCCTGCTTTAGTGGGGAGGCCAGGTAAATATACATAGAACTGGTACAGGAGTTAACTTTTGGCTGCAAGTAGAGTAAATATTTCTCCTCATTTTAGATGGGAGAAGGCACCCAGTGCTGGGGATTCCAGCTCTGTAGCAGCACCTTCTTCATAACAGTAAGACAGGTGGGGCTCAGTGTAATATTGATGTTAGCGTGACAGTGGTTGCAGGGACTCGGCAAAAGATTTTTGTCCTTGGCCCATATGTATGTGCATGGCACTCCCTATGTTAAAACAACCTTGTGTCACATTCTTCCTTAGTGGAGAGGCCATGTAAATATACATAGCTACATAAAGCTGACCATGAGAGGAACATTTGAATAGCTTTCTAATATTTATATTAATTATAATAAATAATTCAGTACAGTTTTAAGAAAATCTAAGTAAATAGATTATTTTGGCTTATTTAGATAATTCTGTAAAAAAAGATTTTCTACCTCCATTTGCTTAATTTGTAGTAATATGAAGTAACAAATGGCAACACTGTTTATTACAAACTTACAACCGAATTTTGATAGGGCAAATTCTTTGTATACAAACATGAATTAAAAAACATCTTTGATAGAAACATAGTTTATATATAGCAATTCTTAAAATTTGAATGAAAAATAAACGCACATGAAATATTTACTAAAACCTGCATCTTATGTTTATCTGTAGGTGACTGGTGATTTAACAAAACATTTTGAAATGGATACATCCAATTCAATCGATCATACAGCACAACCACAGGTAATTTTATTTTGTTTTTAGTCTGATAACAGGTAAGATACAAAAAATACTTTAAGAAGATCATAGCAATTGTTTCATTTATCTTTGTTTTTCAGTACAAAAAGGAAAATCAGGAAGTTGGATTTATACATACTCATTTCTTTTTACCTTGAGAATTGACAACAAATGTATTAAATACTTTTCTTCTAAATATACAGTCTAATAAATAGTGTTTAACATTTTTGTTGTCAGTTCTCAAGAAAACAAAGTATACATCAAGATGCTCGCAAACTATTCTAGTGAATTTATGTGGTGAGAGCAAATGAAAGATATGCCTGGAAAAATTGTTTTTTAAATTTATAATTACAGTTATGTATTTATTTAAATTTTCTTTTTCACAGGCATTTTTATAAATTTATGAATAATAAATTGTTTTGATAGTTATTTCTTTATAATATGGTAAATAATTAGTTTAATATTTTGTTAATTCTCAAGAAAAAAGAGTAAAAAGAATGCATAAATCCAGTTTTATTAAAATTTTAAAAATAATTTATTAAAACAATAAAAATTGCTGAGGGAGAATACAGTAATAGAAGTGTCAAGAGAAAAACTGTCCTTTTGACACATCATTTTTGTTAAAATGTAAATAAATGGCAGAACTTCACAACAAACAAAATTACTACAGTTTGCAATAAGTAAGAAAAAGAAAAAAAGGACAAGAAATAGTATACATACAGGTCCTGGAAACCATGAAAACCCCTGGAAAATTGGCAGGCCCTTTTCTAGCTGAAAAGACCTGGAAAAACAGTAATAGCCCCCCAAAAGCTCCTTGAAAAGTCCTGGAATTTTTAAAATTGGGCTGCCTACACATACTTTTTCTCAATTCATTAAAATCAAAATGCCAAGTCTCAGAAATCTTGCTTTTCACAATCTAAAATTGTCCTTTTAAGAAAAATGTTTTACTAGACATCAGTAATATTTGACAATTATTGTGAGCGCAGATTTGTTTCCTTGATTAGAATAAATTCATGACCTTGTAGTTACTTCTGTATTTTCTCATCTAGGTGATGAGAATGAAAGGAAGAAAGAATATGAAGGCATGTCTTCACCTAGCTGCTACCCTCACTCAACAAGAAAAGAGGCTAAGCAAAGATAAATGACATCAAAGACAAGTAAACATCTTTATCAAGGATAAATTAGTTCACACTTATTGAATTTGTAGTTGAAAAGAAAATAATTATTTTATAGTAATAAAATACATTTTACTAGAAGTAAAATATCAAAAAAGTTTCAGTGTTTTTTAAAATTTGAACAAGTGAAATTTTATTCGCATGTCAATTTAAAAAAAAAGTCCTTTTGATCTCTAGTTAGCGGTGGGTGAATTCTTGCTAAAAATATATATACTTTATGCATTGTAATGAAAGACATGGAACAGAGTAACCCAAATTAGGTTTTATTCCATGCAATAAAATAGTACAAGACTATTTATAAACAGGTACAGTCCATTTTTTATGATAGACAGGGTTGGGGAGAGAAGGAATGTTCACCACAATCTCCCCTGCTTCTAGAAATAATTAGTGGCAGTTAGTCAATCAATATTAAGGAAAGATTATATCCTAGCAGGATTTATTTCAATTAAAAAGTATCTCCTTTATAACCTTATTCCATTTAAGGAAATCAGAAAAAGATTTACTCAAAAGTTAAGCAGTTGGGAGGTCTACGCACTCGCTCTGATTGATGTAAAGGAATTTTGATTTCATTTACTGGTGTATCTCTACTAGATTCAGTCTTGTCAGGATCTAAGGTGTCAAAGTTTTGAGTGGGTAAGTCAGAGTCTTGTAATTCAGGAGAACAGTTCTGAACGAGACCAGTGAGGGCAAGATCTCAGAGTGATACAGTGGTTTCTTTGCCGTTTTGGAGATGAATGCGTGCATAGCGAGGATTGGCTTCTGTAAGTTCCACCTCTTCCAACATAGGGTCATACTTCGATTGTCTGACATGTTGTCTCAGAAGTACCTTTCTTGGTGTTGTTAGCCATGTTGGAACAGAATAGCCACTGGATGTTCGGTGAGGATAGTTGAATAGCCGTTCATGAGGTCTAACATTTGTAGCTGTTTAAAACAGTGTGCGCATTGAATGTAAAGCATCTGGCAGAACATTCTCCCATTGATTTATAGGTAGGCATTGAGTTTTGAGTGCCAGAGTTATTGCTTTCTACAAAACGCCATTATACTTCTCGCATTGTTCATTAATTACCCTAGAGGTTCTAAGGAGTGGTATGGCTAGTTGCGATTCTGTGCCATGCAAGAAGGATTTCTGTTGCAGGAAAACTGGGATTCTGTAGCACAGACACTGGAAACACCTTCGCAACGAATTCTGGTTTAGTACGCAATGATGTGCATTATGCTGGACGCAAGGATTTCTTCTACTGACTCACCAAGAACTTGCCTTTTTTATATGTTCTTGTCAAGCCAGAGAATTTGCACATTGGGCACGCTGCCTGCCTCGACCTGACTTACTGATGCATGCACCTCGTCATTCCAGCGCCGATGCTTGGAGAGTCTGCCTCACTAGCAATTTGCTTGCACAAATAAGCTACTTTACTTTGGACCTACAAGGTAATTCTCCACACTCCCCCCTGATCACAAATGTGGCAGCTTGGCGGTGATCGTCTTCGCTGGGTGCTTCTTTGCAATGGCGGGGAGAGTGGTTCTGCTTCCTCTTCAGGTGAACCGTCAGTCTCCGAATTTTAAATGCTGTTTTTGTTATTGCTGGGCAAACTCCCCTAGGATATGATTGGTGCACCTACTCCTGTGGATTGACAGAATTTGACTCGCATCCAGCTCATCCACGTGGACAGCACTGATCAATGGCCTGGGTCCATTTTCTTTATTCATCACGTTAAAGCACTGCTGTGACACACTGGTCAGTTGCCCGGCCATGTTTTCAGGTGATTTAACCAACATAATGTCCACAGTCAGCTCGTACTCTGTTACTAGTTCCTTGAGTGTACTCAACTGTCTTCTGATGAGCATCTCACTTGCTGCCTTGGTATGCACTTGCGCCTTCCCGGTAAGAGTGTCTAATACCCAGTGGTACACACAGAGAGAGTCTGTCTTTATGTGCAGCACCTTGCTCTGCCAAGTTAATGCCTTTTAACATGGCGTCTAGTTTGGCCAGGTTTATGTGTTGGGCATCATTTTCAGGTCGCAGCCATTAAGCGTCTTCTAGCACAGTCCCGTGCCTCTCCAACACTACACCGATTGCTAAAGAACTTGCATTGACCCACACGTTCAGCTCCTGACTGTCCATGTACCAATCCCTGCGAGCTGGATCATTCTGCTTTATTGCATCCACGGTCTCAAACATCATATGCTGGAGAAGAGTGTCCTTCACTTCATCATCCCAGCCCTTCGTGACCGCACTGGCTCTCCTTTTGATAACTCCACAAGTCACACAAAGCCACTCACACACCGGGAGGTGCCCTACAGTCTCCTACACAAGGAGAACGCAGTTTGGTGAGCCTTTTCAGCCCAACTCCCTCGAACATGACCAATCCGGCCAACTGCCTGATCCTGTTGGTATAAACGTCTATCTGCTTGCCACCCACCTGACCAGGCTCAGCTTCCTGTAGGCTGTAAACGCACCATCGGAAAACACCTCCTTCAACCGGGCCTCTATCTTATTTACATCACTTTGGTCATCTTCATCCATCTTCATGTAGAGGGATTGCGCGTCGCCGTCCAGATAGCACAGACACTGGAAACACACTCGCAACGAATTCTGGTTTAGTACGCAACGACGTGCATTACACTGGACGCACATGATTTCTTCTAGCGACTCAACAAGAACTTGTTGTTTTTATACGTTCTTGCCGAGCCAGAGAATTTGCATATTGGGCATGCTGCCAGCCTCGATCTGACTTACTGACGTATGTAGCTTGTCATTCCAGCACCGATGCTCAGTCTGCCTCACTAGCAATTTGCTGGCACATATAGGCTACTCTACTTTAGCCCTCTTGGACCTACCAGGTAATTCTCCACAATTTCCCCTCAGCTGAAACTCCTGTCTGAATGCATGTACATTGGCATCCTGAAGATAACAAACAATTGGGTGAAGCACCGGATGACTGTTTGTGAAGACGTATCAGGACAAGCAAAGGTAAATGGGAAGCGAGAATATCCGTCTATTATTGTAAATAGAAACCGGCAGGGGTCCTTTGAAGTCAACACTGAGCCTCTCAAAAGGCATGGTTGCTTTTATTAGATGCAGAGAGTCAGGTTGGTAAAATCGAGTTTTGTCTTTGGCACATACAGGGCAAGCAGTAGATACGCTCTTCACATCCTTCACAGGGAAAAGAAGGTTCTTCATCCTAACAAAATGCATCATTTGCGTAACACCAGGGTGACAAAGAGAGTTGTGTAATTTCTCTAGGGTGTCCAAACTTACAGCTGAACAATAATCTCTGGATAACTGTGACACCAAGCCGTCGGCCCGTGGTCAACTCCCAGTTGCGGTGCGAAGCTGTAATGTTTTTTTCTACCTACGTTTTGGAGTTGACTCTCTGTCGCTGACACCAACCTGTGTCCCGGCAATTCAGTGGTTGTCGCTACTCGGCAAAATCCCCTGGTCAGGATACCAATATGTGACACTCGGCCGTCCAGGGTTGAATCCAGTGGTTACGGTGCCAATATGTGGCACCAGGGTCGTGTTCTGGTCATCGATGCTAACGGCTTCACCAGTTGTACCGGTTCAATACCAACTCTATCGTTCCCAGCTCACTTGCAACATCTGGTTACTGGAGTAACTGCCTTGATCTCAAGTCTAACCTACCCACGATGTGACTTTGATCTTAGGTAGACGAGATCAATCAGGCGTTGGGCCGTAGTGTCAGCTGAGTCCAAATGGAAGGTGTCATTGCACAAGCGCAAAGAAAAAAAAATAATAAAAGAAAAACCCAAGAGGTTCAAGTATGTTAAGAAATAACAATTTAACTTATCCTTCTGTTATATACAGTAGCGTGTTTTTCTCCCAGCCCGTTTCCTATGAAATGTGACACTTCTATGTTTCAAGCAAGTTGATATCATAAGTCAACTAATTTAGCTTTTAAGTGCTGGCTTAACTTTGTTCATCAGTATAACTTGCTATTGGTAGTATCAGCGAAGTTGGAGGTCATGGAATCTCTTGGTCAGCTTCTGCGAGGCAACACCCTGGTTCAAAACCAGCTCAACTGTGTCTCCAGCTCGAACTATCTGGAACTCACTGACTAACTGCTTCTTTAACTGCTTAACGACCCATTGACGGTCGTTTATATGGGTACCGACCAAAACCCAGTGGATGGCTAGACGCGCCCGGGGGTTCTCAGTAAATCTCCATTTCTAACAAGAAATCTCTGTTTTCAGGACAGGAAAATTGATTATTTCCCATTTTTGGAAGATTAACCACTTCCCATTGGGGGGGATCTCTGTCGTCCGTGAGGGAAGGTCAGAGGAGAGCTATCCTCCTAGTCTCTTTCTCTCTCACATTGATATCTCAAACCAATCCCTTCATTGGGTGTTAACATCTTCTCTGCTTTTCTCATCCATTCACCTCCGCCTATCACCATGCTACCATATGACCAATGATCTCTCGGCAGTGTGGGTGTGGCTAAGCTGGCCTCCTTAAAATTATAATCTAGAATTTTTGTTTACAAAATTCTCCTTTCCCATCAGTCAAAAATTTTTACAATGTTCACATTGCCAATGAAATTTTTATCACATGTTCTCTTTTTCCCGAGCCACCCAAAAGCCACTTATCCAGCACTCTTACTGTCTCATTAATCACTGTCAAAGTTTGCCATCTGGTTCTTTACGCTAAGTTAGCTTTATCATGGAATCCTTGACTTGTTAAGAAATTAAATTCTTTTGTCTCATCAAATCTCAATTCTCCACTATTTTCTGGGGATTGCCAAAAGTTTACAATTGCCATTCAACATCTTAGTGTCTGTTGGCAAAGTAAATGATAACAATCCTCTCACCTATATCGAGAAAATGCCAAAATTTTATAATTGCCACATTGCTTCTCTTTGTTTGTATCCAAGAAAAAAAAAACAATATCTTGGAAAGATAATTAACATTGATTCTCACTGCCTGTATCGGCATTCGTCTCCAACCAGAATTTTAACGACTAGCACATGTTTTGGCCGATAATTCCATATTTGCCTTTCTTTCTATCTCCCTTGGCGATAACTCGACTTGATAAGACCTCACACGTGGCTTCTTCCCGGCCCCACAGTCTCTTGTGAAAAGTATCTTTTTTTTTGTAATTAGAATTAAAATCTTTTTTTCTTGTCGATCATTGTCTTTCGCTTTAAGAAGGTCTATTTTCTGTTTTAATTTCTATGATTAATTAACTAGCCAATTACCATAGCTAAATAGTGTCATATAACGTATCTGTAGTAACATTACCTCTCCCTGGTAGGTATTTAATATGGAAACTGTAGCAGGCAAGTTCAACTCTCCATCTTTAGATTTTATCATTTTTATTTTTCCAGCATGTTTCGAATCGAGCATGAATACCACTGATCTCTGATCCGTAAGTAAAGTGAAGTGTTGTCCTGTTGCAGTGCTTCGATTTACATAAGGCCTCTACAATAGCTTGGGCTTCCTTTTCTATAGAAGAGTGTTTACATTCACTGGTACTCAATGCTCTTGAAAAAAAAGGTACGAGTCTATCTGATAAGGTTCAATGAGGCTACAATTGTGTGGCATGAAGCACCGGTCTCTATGGTGAAAGGAACCGTTTTGTTTTATACTACTGTTTTTGATTTCAGGTTTCAGGTATTCAAAGGCTTTTTCAGCAGTCTTGGGTAGTGGAAAACAATTAGCTTGTACGAGGGGTGGGGGGCAACTTTTTCAGAATACTTACTAATCCATTGGGAATAGTAAGTGAACATTCTCAGCGCATGATGAAGAGAATGAATATCGCGAGGAAGGTGAAGTTCTTTAAGTGGTCAAAGTCTCTCGGGATCTGGTTTAATTGTACTCTCTGATATTGTGTAGCCTAGTAGGTTCACTGTAGAGTCAGAGAAAGAGCATTTATCATGATTGCAAATTGTATTTCTTGGCTGTTTTCATAAATTTATCAAGGTTCTCATCGTGCTCTTACTGGCTCTTAGCACAGATAGTTATATTGTCTAATTAGGCAAATGTGTGGGAGAGTGAATTGTCAGCTATAAACTTATCAATTATTCTTTGAAAGCAATCTACTCCGTTGGTTACTCCAAACGGTGTCCTGTAAAATTGATATAACTTTCGATCTGCTTCAAATGCAGTATAAATTTTGTCTTTATCAGACATTGGGACCTGATGGTAAGTGAATTTCAAATCTATAGTGCTAAAGATTTTGTATTGTGCCACCTTGTTTAACAATTCATCGATCTTAGGTAAAGAGTTAATAGTGAATCTTTTAACTGTCTGAGAATAATCGGTTACCATCCTCTTTTTATGTTGTTTATTAGTGGTCATTATGACCTGGACTCGCCAAGGAGAAGTGCTGGGCTCAAGAATTCCTTCTGAAAGTAGTCTATTTACTTCAGCAGTAATGAATTCTTTATCTTTGCTTACTGTACTTTCTAGACTTAATAGCTATTGGTTTACAATTCTCAGCAAGATTAGCAAAGAGTTGGGGAGGAGGAATAGAAAAGGTAGTCAGTCCGCACACACTTAAAAGGGGCCTCTTTCCACCAAATTTCACAAAGATACTCTCATGTTGCCCTATAAAGTCTTGCCCAAGGATGACAACAGAACACAAATCAGGAAGCACAGACAGTTTAAAATCAGAATATTCTTCTCTCTCCACCAGGCAATAACCTAACGCCTGAGAGCTCAGAGAGGTTGACACCATTGGTATTATTCCTCGGTAGGGTAGGTAGATGAAACTTTTGAACCAGCAATTCACATATGAAGCTCTCAGTACTCCCAGTGTCTATGAGAGCTCTCTCCTCCCATTTATTTTTATTGGGGTAGTTGCAGCAAACAAATCCATAAATGATACTGCCATCACCACAGGATTAGAAGAATGAAGAGTGGTGGATGTCCTGGAATTACATACTTTTGCAAAATGGCCAATTTTCTCACATCCTTGACATGTGAAATTCTGAGCTGAGCAGTTATGAGTTTTAGAAGCCACTGTGGATGCTATGTTTTCTGTTGAGCTGTGGGAGTTACCCTCAACGGGGGCTGCAGCACTAACAACTGTTTGAGAGATAAAGTAGGTCTCTGAACTTTTCTGAACTTGTTCAAGAGCTCTGGCTTGGTCAAAGGCAGTGGTGAGGTCCAGATTTACATTTTCAAGTAGTTGTTGTTGAATATTAGGGGACAAAAGTTCACTTATGAAGGTATCTCTTATGGCCTCAGGTCTATGTTCCTCAGCACTGTTGTCTAGTGTCTCTTCTGGTTTTTGCTGGTGAATCGATAGTATATGCATGGCATAGATTTCATTTTTAGGCTTGTCATACAATTGCTAGAGCCTATTGATGGCTCCCTTGTAGCCTGGATAGTCAGAAATTAATTCATACACTGAAGGACCTATAAAGTTTAGGAGCACAGTTTGTTGGTTGGGGGCATATTGTTCTATACTTTGCAGGAAATTCTCAAAAGCGGCAAACCAGTGCCTCCAATCCTTTTCAGCATTCTTTGAACTGGGGAGAGTTTCAAAGGTCTGAGGTTGCAGAATTTTGTCCATATTTCTCAGAGACCGAGATAGTGTTACTGAAAAATATTTATGTGATTGTGTAGAATAAATTGTAATGAAAGACATGGAACAGAGTAACCCAAATTAGGCTTTATTTCTGCACAATAAAATAGTACAAGACTATTTATAAACAGGCACAGTCCATTTTTGATGATAGGTGGGGGGGGGATGTTCACCGCATGCATCCTGTCAGTGTGTATCTATATGTAAACTACGTTTGTCTAAATTGTTGCTAAAAGTAACAAGTCTAAGAATCAAATTTGATTCAAAGAAAATGTAGATGGGAAGGATGATAGAATAGAAAATGTATCTTGGGTTAGAAAATGTATCTAAAAAAATAAGAAGTTTGCAGGCTAATAATGCCCTGTATCTCTAGCTTTTGTTATAAGTGTGACAAAAATGTTAAAATATATTAAAACTTATTAAGGCTTTTATTGCTTGTCTTTATATTAAAAGTTCTATCTGGCAACCCTGTTCTTTTACTTTTGTATTTGTGCCATCGATGGCTAGAAAATGTACAAACATGTGAACAACTCCTAGACATTTGGTCAGATCTCATCAAATTTGTAAAATTAATTAAAAAAACAGAAAAATGTCCCCTGACCCAGTCCTTCTCTGCAGTGCTGTCAAACGTGAACAATGTTTTATTTCCAGTGGAACTGCAGATTTTGTCTAATAAAATATTAATGATAAACTATTGCTTCCTTTCCTTGCAGATGATCTTTTTAACATGATCATGAAACTGTTAAGAAGATTTGTAAAGGAAGAGCACACTAAAAAGATAATTACATTTTCCAAACTGAATGAATATGTAAGAATTTTGTTAAACCCAAACATGCATAAAGATGCTGCAAAGATCAAGTGTGGATTTCTGGCAGATAGGGCTATGCAAACTTTATCCAAGAAAGGAAATGTGTCAAGAGAGGATCTGTTTTCATGCAGAATTGCAATAAAGACAATGTTTATCACCATCTCTGAGAAACTTCTGGCAAAGTTTCCCCTTAGATACCCTCTTGTATGTCACTTGCATGGCTGAACCCTGAATCTGTCACAGAAGAGCCTAAAAAGATGTCTTTCCCACATGATAGATAGAAAACAAGTCAGCAAGTCTGATTGTGTTGACATCATTAGTCAGTACAAAGAGTTTGAGGAGGAGGCTGCTGGAAATATTCCTTTCAAGAATTTCAGCAAGCATGAAGACCATCTGGACACTTTGTTCTACTCTTCTTTGCCTACACTATTTACATTATTTGGACTATTGTCCTTATCTTTGTCACCATATTTATTACAACGTTTCAGCCGTTGTATGCTCCGGCTTTCTTCAGGTGGCTGGAATGTCAAACTGAACCCTTTATTTTGCTCACTGGAGTAGACTGTTCTAGTTCCACGTACCATGTCTAATGGATGTCCGTTATCTGTTATCTCCTGTTAATTCCTCTCTCCAAGTTCTCCACTGCCTTAACCAAGTATTGAACTCACACTCTTTGGGTCCTGTCACTGGATCTAACGCCTTTATCCACTTTTACCATGTGTCCTTGAGGATATCTGTAAAGATGAGGACACTAGTCCGAATAATGTAAATAGTGTACATAATACCTCATCTCATAAATATAGACAGATAATTCTTTGTCTAGCAAAAAAGAATATTAAAAACTGGAAAGTTGCTTACAGATTGCTGTTACTCTCTCATGGATAGGCCTAAGTGGAGAGAGGTTTTTCAGTTAATAAGGAAATTTCCACTAATAATAATAATAATAAACAATATTAGTTACAATTGTAACTATTATTATTTATATTATTTATATATATATATATATATATATATATATATATATATATATATATATATATATATATATATATATATTAACTATTATTATTATATATATATTATTATATTAGTTACAATTGTAACTAATATGTTGATACAATATATTCATCCTTATTCCCCTTTTTACAATAATTGGTTTCACCATTTCCATGTAATTAATATTATGAATGTATATGCTTATAAAGCTCCTTAAATTTCAAGATTAGTTATTCCAAAATTCGCTTGAGGATGAAACAGAGCTGGTTTTTTAGCTTTTGTTTTTGAAACATGAGAACTCTTATATAGCGATGGAATCATATTTTTAAAAAATAATTATAATTTAGGCTCTACTTATGTATTGAGCACTGTTTTTTAAAAATAAAAACAAAAATACTAAAGAACTTTGGATTATTAACCTAATGGTTCTTTCCTAATTTTTCTATATTTTGCACACACACACACACACACACAAATATATATATATATATATATATATATATATATATATATATATATATATATATATATATATATATAAAAGGTTCAAACACTAATATTCCATGGTTATAATTTATTACATTGGAATCGTAATCACAATCCAAATCATCAGACCTACAAATTCAAAAAGAAATTGGAAAATATAACTCCGGGTCTGGAGTTAAATGTTTCGATTTCTTTTTGAATTTGTTTTATAATAAACAGTATTATAACATTTACTAGCCTGAATGTCCGAGCAATTTTCATAGAAGATTCCCGTCAGAGGATGAATATATACTATGAAAATTTCTCAGACATTCAGGCCGGTAAATGTTATAATACTGTTTATTATAAAACAGAGCATTTACTTAAATATTTGTATCTATAAAAAGAATGTATAAACATAAAAATATCAATATATATATATATATATATATAATACTATTCATAGATATCAAATTTTGGGGTAAAAAGTACATATACAATGATATATTGATTTGCATATGTACTTGTATATATAAATTTTGTATTTGTTTTCATAATTAAGTGTAGAAAGATGATTTTGCAAGTTTGATCTTGACTGTGTTCTGAATTATTATTTGTTTGAATTGGATGAAAGAAATAAACTTTTTTTCCAGGTAACATATGTGGTTCTTGATACAAATACCTTAGTGAATGCTGGTGATTTAGCAGTGATAAAATATATCTGTGATGGAAAACATACAGGTAAATGACTTTTTAGTATTTTGGTTGAACCCTTTTAAGCAAAAAGTATTTTAAAAGTTCTTTTTAATCGGTTACATTTGAAATTTATATAAATTTTGTCCAATGTTTACATCATTCTATTTCTCTCTGTGGATTGTAAATTCTTATGTTTGTGCTTAATCAGACAATAACTGAGCAATCTTATAAAGTACAGTGTGTGATTGTTTGTGTCTACCCAAGCAACTCCTCTGCTTCGATTTCAATGATTTATAGCTCATTCAAAAGCGCTAGAAAAGTTAGGCGCAGGGAACGATTTTCATTGAGCTCAGATTTATATATTAATATATTATACTAGCCATTATCGTTGCTTTCATGGTTCAAGGGGAGTAACTCTTTTTTTTCTTTTTGTATCCAAAATTTCAGTTAGCTTTAAATTTTAAGCTAGCTTAAAAGCTGCCCTATTGGGTGGCCTTTAAGCTAGCTCCTGTGGAGGACTCTTGGTTTGGCCATCATCACAATAGCTAGGGTGGAGTAGATGTGATAGGCATCAATAAACTGCAGAAGAACTCAAAATTGATCTCTGCATTTAAGTATTGAATTGATGTTTAAGCTTACTTTTTTAAAGTTCAACAATAATTCTGCTGCTGCTGTGACTGTCCCACGGCGCTGGATCGGCCTTCCGAGAACCAGACCACGAAGGTCCCTCGTCTCGGAACGAATTCTTTGTTGACAGCAACGAGGCAGGTAGCTAGAAGCCAGTCTCTGAGTCGACTCCACCCGCAGTGAACTCCCTTGCCCACGCTGTGAATTTGATCTCAAGCCACGTGGGTTTTCGCTAGGTGTCTCTCCGCCAAGTCTAACCAATCTGGACGCGGATGCACAATTGGGTAAACAAAACGGCACCAAATATAAATAGAACAACGTCTGAGTAAGTTGTAGAAAAGAAAGTCTTTATATACAGAAGAATTCGGAGTATAATCACCAATTGTCTTCTTTCCAACCACTGTTCCTAATTGGCTGACTACGGAACGGAAGTCTCGACTAATTACTTTAAGGGGTGATTTTCAAGTTTTCTGGTTGGTGGTATTTCTTCATTCCGGTCGGAGTTCTTGGTTGGTGGCAATTCTAAGTGTCTTTGTTTTTCTTCACACCGAAGCCTCACAGAAATTGATGAAGACTGTCTCTGATTGTTGCGGAGGTTGGCGGTATTTCTTCACTCCGGTCGGAGTTCTTCGGCTCTAACTGAGCTGCAACTCAACCGTACTGCAACTGCACTGCTCTGCACTGCCTTTCTTTCTACCTTCTTTGTTACCCCCTTGGGGCTCTGTATTTATGCTTGTCCATCCTTTACTGCGATGAGGACGATGGTCATTGGGGTGTCTATGCGAACCTCATCTCAGACCCTTGTTAGCCAATGAAATTACGGCTTCATTTCTTTCTGTCTTCTTCCCTCGTGACACAGCCAATGAGATAGCGTTATCTCTGTGACATCATTCTTTTCGTCTTCTTCCCTCGTGATACAGCCAATGGGATAGTGTCGTCTTCATGACATCACTCATTTTATCCACCCCTTCTTTCTTTCCAAAACACCAATTTAGTTTCCCAGGAAAATTCAGTTTTTTTTTTCATATTTCACCAATTGGCATAACCTTTGAACCTGCCATAGATAACCGAATAAGCCATTTCCTTATGACACACTTTATACATGCCTTTTGGCTTTGTTCAAATTTAGAATTTCCAAACTACCTGGCCTATTTAAAACCTGTTAACAAAATTCACTTCCAACTCATTCTGTTGGGGGTCAGAGGGCATCCATTGTTCTGTGTTGACACATCTTTTTTTTCTTTTTTTTCCTTTGGTTTACAATCCACAGCCGGAAAATGCTTTCTCCTTGATTAAACAATAAATGTATTTTTTTTCCTTCTATCTTACCAGCCCTGTTTCATAGCTGTCGTCAACAGTTGATTGACCCCACAACCTCATCCAATATGACTGTTTTACTTTGAGGATATCATGACTCTTGTCATAATTTTACCTGCACCTAATTCCGGTTCAATTATAACTCCTTTCATTAAAATAAATATCTTCTTTTTTTTTTTTCTCTATTCATATTGGAAACAGAATAAAACATCACCCAATACAATTTTCTTCCGTTTGGTCTCTAATAATCAATAGTATAAACTAATGCAATTTCTTCCGTTCGGTCATGCTAAATATTGTTACACTGTCACTTAATTTAAAGATGATTTGATGTATGTAGATCCTTATTTTCTGTACAGTTATTTTTATTTCATGGGTGACAGAATGGGACAATTTATAAGATAAAATTAATATAGTGTAAAGATGGGGAAATAGAAATTAGAATTAGTTATACATTTAATATTTGAAGAGTTAGAGAAATGTAATAGCTAATTAAGTAAAACCTACATTTTGGAATCTATATGAATAAATGCCAAATTGGAGCTCAATTCTCCCACGAATTCTGAGATTAAAAAGCCCTAGGTTATAGTAATTTGGTATTTACTCGAACCCCACCTACGTTGCGTTGTGACACAAGGTCACTTTAATGTGGGTAGCCTGAGAGTGTACACCTGGGCTAGGAACAAGAATTGCCTGAGCCTCTGCAACTGTTGGTGCAATGAGAGGGTGCGGCCTGTTCACCAGGGCTGGGCATCTCTCACTATATTTTTCCTCAGTTGCGATTTTGTCCTTTTGACGGAGTCACCCCTGAGAGCACTCTGCCCAAAGACAGAGATGCAACTGAGAGATGATAAATAGATGTATTACAAACCACTCAAGAGAACAGTTGATTTACCTGCTAGTATTAAATAAAAACAAAACAAGATATCTATGGTCAGTAGAATGAGACCAATTTGCCCTTGTAGATTAAATAAAAAGTTCAAAATTTATTCGAATATACCTGGATTGACAAATTCCAGATGAAGGTTGAAGGATACAATCGCCGAAACATGATAATAACAACAAACAGGAAGACAATAGTCCATGTGTAAATAATAATCAGATTTCTTTTCTTCCAGATATGTTCATCTTTTCTAATTGTTTACTGTAGCTTAGTCTGACAGAAGGTTTCTAAAAAAAAATGAGGAATATTTGATTAACCATTTTTTTCCCAATTTTATGATTTTATTGCTTAGTCCTTTTCTTATGGATTGTAAACCTGAAGAAGGCTGTAAAATGGATTGACCGAAATGGGGTAAAGGCAAAACAGAAAATGAGATCAATTGTCTGTGAACTATACTTGGAATGGTAATGGCTCATCTTTAAATTATTGTTGTTTCCATCAATTTTCTTACTCTCTACCAGTGTCTTTCTAATTTAATTTGAATCTCATCTTATAGACAATAATGCAAGCTCTCCACCCCAGCCTTTTTTCCTTCAGTATATATTCCACAAGTTTGACTTTAAGGAGATAGTATTGTATAGCCCCCCCTCCCCCCATGCTGGGGAGCTCTTGGGCAATGGTGTTGCCTTCTTCTCTCAGTTGGTGATCACTAGTTGTTCTGGGTCCAGAGATAAAAGAACTTCAACACACGGAATTTTAAACTTAACTATTTTATTAATCACGTTGATGTCTACATTTCTACCTATCTCGTGGGTTTGCTCTCTCTCCACTGGGGAGCTATTTCAAACATGAAAGAAAACATGTCTACATTGTTTGACAGTTAAAAATTCACTCCCACAAACCCCTTTATCTATTGTTCTCATAGAAAATTGACTTGTTTTGTCTTCCATCTAACCTCAAAGGTCAACCTCAGGAAGTTGGAGCAGCACTACACTTTCCCCTAAAAATAATAGTTTGCTAAACTATTATTTAAAAAATGGCTGTTTTTTATCATATTCTTTTCAATATTTGCATGGGATATTATAAATGCAATCTTTTGTCAAACCTTTCTTCCATGAGGAATTGTTTGTGTGGCTTATATTGTTGAGAATGAACCAAGCCAGTCAGTATATTAGCCACCATTTTTGTCCTGTTCAACACCAAATACTATTAAAAGAAAAAAAAATTTAAATTGAGTGTACAACCAAAGGTTTTAGAATAGATTGGCTGAAGCTATGTGATAGCAACAAAAGTAACAAGTACTATAGTCTGAACAACTCTTAGAATGATGATGACTTGTTTCAGAATTATAGGTGATAAGCAGTCAAGCCTTTTTGTTTATATTTTAACCCTCTCTCTCTCTCTCTCTCTCTCTCTCTCTCTCTCTATATATATATATATATATATATATATATATATATATATTCCATCAATAAGAACATTATTTTAGTCTCAAGTCCTTTTGAAGGACAAAATGTGTTGTTTTTTTGTTTTTTTTCATTTTGTTATTCAGTTATCCACAATATGGCACACGTGGATTAGTGTAAATATGAAAAATTAGCTTTGTTGTTGAACTCTTTTGAAAAATTGCAGTTTGGTCAGTTATAGTTTGTGCACATTGTTATTTTCCCAGATGAGTGTCATTTACCGTACATTATAATCCCATGGGTGGTAATGCAGGAACTAGATGTTTTAAAGTCAAGAAGCAAGCAGGTGAGTGGAATGATGGAAAATCCAAAGTTTGGATTTTACAGACCTTATTATTTTACTCTGAATTTACATTTCCATAAAGATGTGCACAATTGACACTTATTCAGCTGACTATAAAAAGGCATGAGAAATAATTGCACCATATCTTCAGAATGTCTTGTGTCCCAGGAATACAAGAATTATCAGATTTTGAAAGGGAAAGATTTATCACTCAATTTGAAGACAGAATAAGCCAACATCAAAATGATGACTTCATCTGCAGTTTATGTGATATGTGAACTTATTAATGAAGGAAATGAAAGCACCTGGTCTCATTTTGGTCAACCTAAACCATCAAAAAGGTGCCTTTGTGATAGTTGCAAAATAATATTAGCAATTATTATGACAAAACTAGTCTTTTGGCCTGAATCCTATTGAATATATCTAAGCCAGTTTAGATTTTGTAATAAGGAAAATGTCCAGAAAACTTACAAAATATTTTCCTTTTTTTCAGCATAGCCAGGTTAAATATTCTATAAAGAAGTTAACTGATCTGATAAATTTAGTGCCTGAAAAAGTAACTATTAATCGTAAATGCGCCACATTTTTTAACTGTTTTAATCATTGGAAAAAGTCCTTGTTTCAATGTAGGCATTGCATTACTTTACTGATGTCTTGTGAATAAAGGCACTTGTTTGAAAATAGGCATCTAATTACTTTACTGAGATCTCTCCTGTTCTGTCAATGCTTCTTGCAATATAAGAAATTGTCACAATTTTGAATAAAATTTGATATTTAGCCAACTGAACTGTTCTTTTGAGAGTGCTTCTTACTCTCCCTACTATGTTATGAAGTGATATAGTATCCAGCTCAGAAAATGGAATTAATGAACCAAGTTTATGGTTGAAACCACTTGTATTTGTCTCCCATATTTTAACCACAAGGAAAGATATGAATTCATCTCTTTTACTTTCTTACTTGGTGTCAGATAAACATATTTCTACTGGCATGTCATGATGAGGAAAAAAAGCTCACGCAGTTTACATATTCTTTTTTACTACTGGTACCAAACACTACCATGTTACACAATGTTTAGAGAGAAGATGAGCATCACACAGTGGGCTCATATTGATGGTCAAGTGGACATTTGCCTATAACTTGGGAACTCCTCATCTGTTTATGGTGATTAAGTGCTTGTTGGAATCATATGAGGTAGTGGAATACAGAGAAATCAATTTGATTAAGAAAAATCCAAAATTTTGGATGCCCAAAATCCCCAACTTAAGGATATTGGGCTGAAATCCTGAAGAAATGTTCATAGGCATATCTTGATAAATAATAATGGTATGATGAGGGTTGAATGCTCATTGGAAGCGTATGAGGGAGTGGAATACCAAGACATCAATTTTATTGAAAATAAAAATTTTGGAGGTCTGGGACCCAAAACCCCACTAATTTGGGGATATCTGGCTGAAATCCTGAAAACGCATTTTTGTCATATCTTGATAAATAATAATGGTATGATGATGGTTGGCCCCTCATTGGAACTATAGAAGGGAGTCAATGCAACTTAATCAAATTTGATTGAAATATTCAAAAATATACCTGAGCCAAAACCTTAAATTGGGGATATTTGGCTAAAATCCTTAATAAAACCATGTAAGATATCAAATGATATCGTATTTATACACGGAGATATTTAACCAAATATGAATCATGGAATAGTTATGTGGGAACACAAAATTCTTTCAATACATCATAAATATGACACTTAATGAAATCAATAAGACAAGAAGGACACCAATGCCTCGTATTCATTGTTACATCTGTGAAGGGCATTCTTCAACTCTTCACAACTTCGTATTGTATGACCTTCTGCTTTACAATGGGAGCACTGTAAACGTTCACATACTTTCAACACCAGGGGGTTCCTTTTGTCCCAGAGTATGTTTATGCAATCTGATAGGTTATTAAATTGGCTAGTTTTCCTTGCATAGTTGATGTGATACTGCCTCAGAAATTTGTTTGCCTCAATGCCACACTCTGTAAAATTCAGCATTCCAGTGTTGTCATTCTCTTCAATAAGTTCAGGACTGTGAGCAAGTACAATGTGAGCACCAGGATTAATCTCTAGCCATAGAACTGATGTGACAAAATGTGATGTGGTACGACAAAATTATTTGTACTCTGCAACCTTTACCTTCTTACTGGAGTTAAATCATGTTGAGAATAATTTGGTCAATTTTGGACTTTAATTCAGTGTTATCAATGCCATGTGTCAACAAAGTCCTATTGCTGGTGCTAAGCATGACTTTTGCAATGTTACCTGTTGTAGATGTGCCTCCATGATCTGTTGGATCAGGTTTCTCCAAAGTGATTAATGTTTCTTCTTTCACTTTGGCCTGGATCTGCATTTTTGCCTGTTTCAAAAACTCTAAGGCTCTGGAAACACAGTTTGATACATTGAGTTTTGCTTCAAACCAATAATAATGCACTGCAGTTGCATGATAGCATATTTTAAAGATCCAACCAAAACATCTCAATAGATTATGTAGAGGATGAATGTTAATATCTTTGGTGGTAATAGGATCCTGGGTGGCACCTTTTATAAACATCGTAATCGCCAGTTTTACGATTTTCTGGATGATGACTTTTTTTTACAAATGGCAATTGTCTGTTCCAAAGAGCAATCAATTTTGAAACCAGATGAGATGCAGTCAACATTGTTACATTGTTCCTTACTATATGTATATAGACAGCAAAATGCACCTCCCAAACCAGTGACAAGACTGCAATTTACCATCAACTATAGACATGTCTATAGATTGAGGGGATCCTAGAAGCCAGTTTTGAGGGCTAAAATCGGGCAAAAATACTATGAAATGGAGATTTCAGGCCCTAGAAGACCAGATATCAACTCATAAGTGCTAAAAATGGATTCATCACCTTTGAAAACATATAGATAGAGGTCTTGGTCATTACATTTGACCAAAAATTAGATGAATTAGATATATTTTTGTATATCCAAGACCCCCATTTGATACTGATACAGGGATAAAATTTTACAAGCAAAATCTTTCTATAGAATAGATTTTAGTAATATTCCTGAGAGTAAATTTTTTTCAATCAGACATTTTCAGAAAGGTTGCCAACTCTGAATTTTAAATTGTAAACCTTAAAAAAATTCATCTCAGTGCTTTTTTTGCAATCATTCCTTAAATGTAGGCATCTGGACCCAAATTTGGACCAAATTTTTGGGCAAAAATATGTATTGTTCAGGCTAATTTCTGTAAAATTCACTAAAACCTAGAAGAAATGACCCTAATCAATGCAGATATTTCAATCTTGTGTATCTGTAAACTTCAAAATGCCTTAAAATGGAGGTATTGGAGATATTTTAGCAAATTACAGGCCAAAACTTTACTTAGGCTACAATTTTCCAAACATAAAATCCTTTTACATTAAAATCCGGAATTAACAAACTTCAAATGGCTGTATCTTGGAAAGTATTTGGAGTTAGAAGACAAATGAGATCATTTTTGGACACCTCAGAGAATGAACTTTCCAGATTTTTTTTCCAGGTCTCAAATCATTTTGAAAAAGTTGTAAAAAATCCACATGTCTGCTTAGCAGCCCACTGTGCATCACGAAATGTTGTAGTAACCCCCTCCCCCCAAAAAAATGTCAACTTAAAGTGGCAAAAGATGTCTGCAATAGATTTCTTCCATCTCTCGACCGCAACACTCGTAGCCAAATCACAGTTAAAACGATAGTCCGATGTAACAGTCCAACAACCAATGTAGAAATGACAAAATGGGGTTACACGTCCAACCTTCGCTTCTCACCAGCAAAGACGCGTCTGTCTCTCCCAAAAAAACGGTTCGCTTTATACAGCCGAGGCCCAACCATAATTTACATATGAATCACTAGACAACGAAATTTTGTGTTAGTCGTCCAAGACCACCTGTCATAAAACATGGGCGCCGCCATTTTGATTCTTTCCTCGTTCGTCCAGTATTTCATTTTTCCAGGAACTGTTGCTAAATTTGCGTAAGCATCCACTATTCTGCTTACATATTACGCATGCCACTCGTTGGCTCTTCGGTCCTCTACACCAAATAATCCTCTTTGCCCTCTAAGATGCCATGGAGAACAGAGGTCTGTTATGTTATACAAATGGTCTGCAGGTTATGAAGATGTTCAACTGAACCAGCCATTCTCTTTATTAAATTTAAATAACTTAAATAAGTATATTTTGTTTAACTTTTTTTTTTTTTTTCCTTTAATCATTTCACCCCAAGCAGTGTGATAAAGCTACTAAGAATGAAAGACAATAGTTAACGTAAACTAAGAAAATCTGACTGTGCAGAAACAACAATAAAAAGAACAGGATTCAAGGAGACAGATGGTGACAATTGACATTTTATTTAAATTTTTATTGTTTGTATTTTCTTTCTTCTGTTTTGAATATCATTTTTTTTTCTTCCACCAGAAACCTGATACCGCAGAAAGAGCACAGAGAGCAATTGTTTTCCTTTCCTCATATTTCACAAAAAAGCATCCTCGAGTAATTGGACAAACTTTAAAAGAGGTTTGTGATATCATTCTATATATAACTTGTTTTGATTTGTTCTAATCTGTCTTCATGATCTGTAAGCCACTGATATTCAACTCTTAAGTTTTGTAGTGCAGGATTAGGATCAACTGTGTCAACGTATGACAGAGGTAGTCTTTTATATTCTTCTAGTGAGTAAACTTTGTCTTTCATAAGAACTCTTCTTTCATATTTATTGCTTACCTACTTGGAATCGGACTGGCCTACAGAGATGTATCTCTTTTTGATTTAAAAAAAATTGTATCATTGAAAAACTGAGAAAGTTTATTTTATAACTTTAAATTTTATTCAATTTGAAACTTTAAAAAAATTGTCATGGTTAGCTTTCCATCACTACTTCTTAAATACAAGTGAAAGAGGTGGTGGGAGGAGCTGAGTTTGACAAAAAGGAGGGCAAGAACATTAGGATCAAGGCTCCAAGTGTGTTTCAACTTAAAACGGAGAAATGATGGGGGAGGCAACAAAGATATGAAAAGATAAACTGTTAAAAAGTTATTAATGACATTGCTTCATCTAAGAAGTTCAAACAACTTAAAACTATTGAATTTATTTTTGTGAACATATACATTTCTATGGCCAGTTTTGGTTTAAAAATAAAATGTTATGAGGTAAAAAATACTTTAACATTTCGAGTCCAGTAAGATTCAGTATTCCCTTTTAATCAAACCCTACTGGAGAGCACATTTTTTATTAAGATTTATCAAGTGTGTATCTGATAGATGTGATACATACTGTTTAAAATAAATAAATAAATAAATGGGGTGTCTATTTCAAATACGGGTATCCACTAAAAATAATGTTTGAAATAATAAAAATGTCAGATTAAAAATAAATCCATTAATTCTTTAGAATTACAGATCTATCTTAAACTCTGCAATTAAGAAAGCCTGGCCTGTAGAGTCTGTTTGCTGTTTTGTCTATCCAGATATTTAATATTATACTGTTGGGGTAGGTGGGTAATCAATTGAAATATGATTATTCCAGGAGTGAAAATGGCAATGTTTTGTAATGTCAAATTGCATATGATTTCTGAGTAACCATTTTTATTTTTCATTGCAGGCCATGCAACAGAATGAGTATCTGGTTGCTGAGAATAATGATGACAAAATTCTTCAGTGTTGCATGCAGTTGGAAAGCAAATGCAAGTCTTCATATTGATTCTTTTATTTCACCTTCCAAATAATTTTTTTAAAGCATCATCAATAGTTATAATCAATATTTGGAAACAGCATCTTTACACAGTGTTATTTTTAGTTGGATACCCATATTTGAAATAGACACCTTATTTTTTATTTTAAACTGTGCATTACACCTATCAGCTTGTGCACTTAAAGAAAATGTGCTTTCTGGCATGGTTCGAATCTTCATCCCCTGTTGTAGGAGAAACCACTGTTTAATCTGATGCATCTTAGTCTTGGCTACTGACAGTGAACAGCCCAGCAAGGTTCTATTTTCCCTTTTAATTGAGGCTTGCTGTACAGCACATTTTTTAAAGATTTCTTGAGTGCATATCCGATAGATATGATACACACTCTTTAAAATAATAAAAAAACAAAAAACTGGGTATCTATTTCAAATATAGGTATCCACTAAAAATAACGTTTGAAGTAATAAAAATGTCAGATTAAAAATAAATCCATTAATTCTTTAGAAATTACAGATCTATCATAATGATTCTTTTATTTCACCTTCCAAATGAGTAAAAAAAAAAAAAAAATTGTTTTCATAGTTATTTCCTTATAAGATGTAAATAATAAATATTGTTGTTGATTCACATATTTTTAGAAACTTGTAAATATAAAATTCTTCTAAATAAGCAATCTAATAAATAAATAATCTTTAATTCTTTTGTTGACAACTCTCCCAAAAATGAGAGAATGCATAAATTCAGTTTCCTTTGTTTGGGTTTTATTAAAATAACTTTTTAAGACAATAAAAATTGCCAAGGAATAGTACAATAATAACAGTGTCAAGAGAAAGACCATCCTTTTGACACACAGCTTTTAAAAAAAAAAAATAGTTCTTTAATCTTAAGTGACTCTCTGATACACCCATCCCCTAGCAGCCTGGACCCCTTTTAAGGATGTCAGCCTAAAAAAATGCACAATAATTGAAATTCTTAAGTCACAGTTTTGCAATCTGCTACAAGCAAAGACAGCATCTTATTTTTTGATGGTGGGTGTAGAAAAAAACTCCAAAAAACCAAGCTTGCTGTTGTGACTGCTGGTTATAAAATAAAGTTTGTCCATGAAGATTTGCTTAACTAAAGTGAGGATATATTTTTCTGTATATACCGTATATGCTGGTATACAAGGTGACTGGGCTTATAAGACACAAATTTTCTAGTTAAAATGTAAGTTTCAGGCTGTATTTGCTGTACAAGACTTCCCCAAATTGTACACTATTTACATTATTCGGTCAATTGTCCTCAACTTTGTTACCATATTTCTCTCAACATTTTGGCCTTCTTCAGGTGGTTGAAATGTCGAACTGAACCCTTTTTGCTTGCTGGGGTAGACTGTTCTAATTCCACGTTATAAGTGGTGGCCCAGAGACATTAGATAAAGAATTGGTCAGTTTAAGCAGTACCCTACAATGTAACAATTACTCTGGGTACATGGCAGCAGCCCCAATAAACTGGGATAGGCAGGTATGAGAGGGGGACAACAACTCTCAGAAAACAGTCTGCCTGCCTTATGTGAAGGAGTTATCGGAGAAAATACAAAGGATCTGTGGTCCATATAACATCAAGACAACCTTCAAAAGGTGGACGACACTTTGCAGGTACTTCTCCTGAGTAAGACCCCCCCACCTCTTTACCAGGCACTGGTAAAGAATGGTTGCTGAAGACATTAAGTTTATAAATCCCAGAAATTCATACACAGTTGTCTTTAAGGACACATGGCACAGTGGATAAAGGTGTTGGTTAGATCCAGTGACAGTACCCAATGAGTTGTGAGTTCAATACCTGGTTAAGGCAGGGGAGAAATTGGAGAGGTGAATTAACAGGAGATAACTGATAACCATTAGACATGTCTACCCCAGTGAGATAAAATGGGTTCATTTTGACATTTCAACTACCTGACGAAGGCCGGAATGTACAACGGTTGAAATGTTGTGATAAATATGGCAACAAATAGTGTACATAGTACCTTATCTCAGAAATATAGACAGATCCTCCAAATTGTATTTTAAAATGTATTGTACTGAATTTATTAAATAAATTAAGTAAGCTTATACTTTCTTTTTACTCAAATTCTAATGAAACAACGGTAGGGAGATATTGTCAATTAACTACTACAATCTTCAATACCTTATGAGTGGGTACTGTGTTTTCCGTAGGCTATTGTGGTAGCCTGAATGACTTTCCCTGCTAACCATTTACTCGTTCCACTGTTTTTAAATGTGATCTTTAAATAGCTTGTTGAGACACATCCAGTTGTGTTTTTGTTCAACATCATTGCAAAAAGAAGGTGAGATATAGTCAATTAACTATCACAATCTACACTTACCTTTTTCCCCTACAAGGTAAGCAGTTGCTTTGTTTACAGTGTGTGACGATGGTTTTCGATTTCTCTCTTGACAAATATGTTTTATTGTTGTCATACAATAATACCACATATATCAGAGTACTTTGATTACACTACATTTTTATTATTATTATAATAATGTGAATTGTTTCAGTAGAAAATATTTGTGTTGATAGTTAACAAGGCAGACGTTAGCCTCCTGTCAAAAATCTCCCATGCTAACAACTTACCATAAACCACAAGTATCTGTCTATATTTCTGAAATGAGGTATTATGTACACTATTTACATTATTCGGACTATTGTCCTCATCTTTGTCGCTATATTTATCACGTTTCGGCCATTGTAGGCTCTGGCCTTCTTCAGGTGGTTGGAATGTTGAACTGAACCCTTTATTTTGCTCACTGGGGTAGACTGTTCTAGTTCCATGTGTCATGTCTAATGGATGTCAGTTATCAGTTATCTCCTGCTTAACAGGCAAAACGTTGTAATAATTTTGGTGACAAAGATGAGGACAATAGTCCGAATAATGTAAATAGTATAAATCACAAGATTTAAGATTTACATTTTATACCTGGAATATAAGATGACCCCCTATTTTTGGAGGAATTTTTTTTAAGGTTTAAAGGTCAGCATTTACTGTAAGTGCTGAACAGAGCTGAGAGTATTTTTTATTTTAATTGGGAGAAAAATGACTAAGAAAGAGGAAAATTTCATGATGCAAGTTGATAATTTTATTAGAATTTAGACTTCATAAATAATAGATACTGCAATGATCATATTTTTGCAAATAATTTTTTTTTGTGAAAAGGTATCTTTTTTCTGGTTGACAGAATGTACAGAGCACATAATTGGTTGGTTTGTTTTTGAATTCCAGATCCGAATGGCAAAGTTATCCTTTACAGCAATGATGTCAACCTTTGCAACAAGACCTTAATTAATGGCATTTCTGCTTTTAACAAAACTGTAAGTTATTCCTTTACACTAATTCAACCATCATTTCTTTTGACTATTTTTATTCTTCAATCTTGATAGTATTGACTATTGTAATAAATTATCACTTAAAATTCTACCTGCAATAGACATGTTTTGTTTGTCAATAATAATTGTATTAATATAATTTTGAATGTATTATAAGATGACGCATTGTCAATTATTATTTTTTTGCTAAGAAAGGCTTCCTGAGAAGTGGAACTTAACTCTTCATTTCTATTTTGTGCTGTTTACTAGTAGCTGTAGAATAAGTCTTAGAAGTTACAATAAAAGGTAACTGAAATTAAGAAGTAATACTAATTCTCTGTTACATATTCTTAAATTATTTTGAGAAGATGCACTACAATATATGGTAAATAATGTCCAGTACTGTAATATTTGACTACGGTAGACCTAATAGTATTGTTCAGAAGCTGCTGTCACATAATACACAAGCTGTATGAAAAAATTAGATTTTTCACAAAAATTTAGGGGTTGCACTATACATGAATTCAACTTATACACAAGTATATACAGTACATACCAACTTGTATGTGTGCATTTCTTTTTTTTTTTTTTTTTAACAGTTATTATTTTATCTTCTAATCCTCTGTTACATATTTTGAAAAGATGCACTGCAATATACAGTAAATGATGCATAGTACTGCGATATTTGACTATCGTAGGCCTACTAGTATTGCTCAGAAGCTGGGGTCGTATTATACATGAGCTATATGAAAAAAAAATCAGATTTTTCACAACAACTCAGGTGTCACACTATACATGAAGTAGGTTTATACATGAGTATATAAGGAATCAAGGAATTTTTCAGGAAAATTGAGGAATTCATTGATTACACTGGGAACCTCCTAAATTCTATGATAAAGCTGCCAAAGCAACTTGTTCGAAAAAATCAGTAGGTAATTATATAAAATCAATGTTTCAGAAATTCAAACAGAAAAAACGTCTAGTGTTTGTACATTGGTTGAAACAACAAAAGATGAGGAAATTTGTTTGACAAGAAAAAATAGTTAATTTTATCTCAGACAAAAAAAGGCTAAAGTAAAATAAAGACGTGAAATATTTAAAATTGGTTTATTGTTTGTTTAGGTTTAAACCTCTTTTCCCTAACTCTTAACTTTTGCTTTTTTTTGCTTGCAGGCAATTTGTTCTGCCCTTTCAAAATGGAGTGGAATTACAGCTGATAATTGTGAGTATCTTTTTTTATCCCTGCTGATGATTTTCATGTAGATGTTCAAAATCTTTTGGCCATCATTAGTCATTTTCAAGAACAAAATATGGTTTGAAAATTCAGTAAAATTTATATATTATTTTTTAAAGAAGTAATGGATATTTTATTTATTAATATGACAGATTTTGTCACTTTAAGCGTTATTTTTAGTGGATGCTCATATTTGAGTAGACTCTCTGTTTATTTATTAAATGGTATATTGTCGAGAAATTTTATTAATCTTTAGCACACTGCATTATTAACATTACTTCTCTTTCCACCTTTTTTAAGGCTTCTCAATTGCAGTAACCTTATTGTTAATTTCACTCAAAGGTGTTTTCTGTTGCTATAGCAGGATATGACAACACAACTATGAAAGTGAAATAAATTCAAATTCAGGGATCAGTCATCTTCAGTGGTAGGATAAGCTTTTTTTCACAGCAAATAAAGTCACATACAGAAATAAAGGTTAAAGAAAGTGCATTTTTCTTTAATAAGATTTCTCAAATATTCAGGCCAATAAACAATAATAAATAATTATGATTTAATAAATAAATGAAGCACCTACTCAAAAGTCTCAGTATCCACTAAAAAATAATGTTTAAAGCAATAAAATATTATTTCTATTTAGTATCACTAATTGGTTATGTATGTTATTTTTATTTTTTTTTAATGTTTCAGGTGATCAAAAAAGATGTGTATCTTATTCTCAAGAGTCTATTAAAGAGGCAACGTGTTCCAGAAAAATCGATGTATATCACAATGATATATCACAGATAAAAATGGTTGCGCCACAACTTAATTTGGTCAGTTGGATAACTTTTTTTTTCTTTTTTAAAAATATTTTACATAATAAAATGTAATTGTACCATGTAGAAACTCTTGATGTTTTGTTTTCTGTCTATGGTTTTGAGATGAGGTATTGTAATTATTTACACTATTTACATTGTTTGGACTGTTGTCCTCATCACAATGTTTCAGCTGTTGTATGCTCTGGCCTTCTTCAGGTGATTGGAATGTTGAACTGAACCCTTTCGTTAACTGGGTTAGATTGTTCTAGTTCCATGTACCGTGCCTCTTCCGGATGTCTCAGTTTCAGTTATTTTCCTTTAGTAATTCAACTCTCCTAGTTTTTGTTGGACAAAGTAAAGGGTTCAGTTTGAAATTTCAATCACCGGAAGAAGGGCAGAGCATGCAACGGCCAAAACATTGTGAATATGACAACAAAGATGAGGACAACAGTCTGAATAATGTAAATAGTATTAATTTTTTTTTCCACACAAATGATATATGTGAGTAGAAAAATAAAGATGGAATAATCATTGGCTGGACGTGTTAAATGATGTATTCTTTTGACTGTTTGATTAATGCAATAGCTTGATAGTATTTTAATTGTTCTTATACTAGTCTATAGTGAAAAAAAAAACGACTCTCCCCACCAAAAAAAAACTATCATCTGTATGCTATGCATCAAAACTTAATATTTTCTTTGTTTTAAATGTATCTTTGTAACACATCTTTGTTAATATGCCACAAGGAGGAACTGTGATTTAATATTTATGTGCACAGCATGTAAATAGGCCCCTGATCGGGAGATTGTAGGTTTGATTGCTCTTGTTCCCAGGTCTGCCCTGATCTGGGGTGGTAGTCATCAACAAAATCATGAAATTATATGATTATATTTTGACTGTGGTTGACATATTTATTTTATCTAAAACAAACTTTTAAATTGATGTTATAACATGAAGCCATAGACATACACATTCAAGACATATTCAAGATTATATGCATTTTTTTTTTTCACTTTTTTATTAGTATCCTCATATTTTTCTTTTTAAATCATAACAGGTGCAATATACATTTTTGAAGCTTCAAATTGTATATATTTGACCAAATGTGACAAATTTACATTTCATATCATGGCAGATTGCTATATTATGTAGCAATGTCTATACTATTTTGGATGAGGAGTACTATCCCAAATTCTACTTACTTCATTTCTAATTACTGCAGACCATTTTTTTTTTTGTTGCCTACCTTGTTATATGAGACTCTGAGTTTAATTTTGTTGATCAGTGTAATTAACACTGATCAACAAAATCAAACTTGGTTTTCACATATTCAAAACCTTTTGAGTTCTTCCTGGTAAGTATCTTCACATTGTTTCATGAGCCCAAGCTTTGCATGAAGTGTTGGGGGAGAACATTTTCTGTCTTTACTAATGGCTTACTCTGGATGTTAGAGACTCCCGGATCATGATTCTCGCTGAGGCCATTCTGATTGCTTGTAGTGCTTGGCAGTTGCACAACTGTGATGAAGGCATAAAAAGCAACAATATGTTGTGAAACCTGACTGCATAGCCATCAATATTCAAATCACCTTTAAGTCTCCACATATATTCCAGTTGTATTCTGATTACTTTATGGCATCAAGGAGTACCTGTATGTTCTTATAACACTCCTTCATGGGCACTGAATGTCCTATGGAAATGGATAGTTTCTTCTTGCCATTCTGTGGTAGTACTGCCTTGAGACTTCTCTTAGATGAATTGGTGAATAAGTGCAATTCAGATAGAACATATTCTTGGCACAAATTGTGAAATAACTCATCAATGTTATCACAAAGTAGTCTGTCCAGAGAGAAGAAAGAAGTCAGATCCTTATTTCTCTTTCTGAAATGAAATACAAATATAAATATAAACATTTTCCTTAAGCAGAAACTTTTCTTTGAGACACGATGTTAAAAATTCAGCATTATCCTGTGACAATGTCAAGTCTTTAACCAAATTGTTTAACTCTCTTTGAGAAAATTTCTGTGGTTCATTTTCAAGAACAAAAGCTGCCTTCACTTTGTTTTTCCGCATCACTAGTAGTTTCCTCCCAAAGTACCTCTTCATCAGACATTTGAAGGCCATTCTCTGGTGGTACTGGAACAGGAAGGTCATCATCGTTGTGTGGTACTGGTCTTGCTGATTCTAAGTTGGAATACAGAAACTTATGCTTGGTCTTAACTGTAAATCCAGATACATTAATAATGCCGAAATACAGTCTTTGTATAACGCCATCAGGTCAGCTGATGAGCTAAAAAGGTTAATTGAATATCTGATAATGGCCATTAATATCGGATCTCTTCCATCAACCGTTGATTGCAGTGACTTCTACAGTTGTCAAAAAGTCCGGTTGAATACTCATATTGTGACAGATCTCAAACAACTAGAAATCTGCTGCAGGAGTTGGTATACCACAGCTAATGGTGGCTTTGACAGTTATATAATGAGGAAGATGACAACTCTTTTCAATTTTAACAAATCATTTATACAAGGTTATATCAGAAAAGTACAGGCTTAAAAAACGTGGGAGTGATGGACAATTATACCTTAAGAAAGACTTGATGTTTTTCATCAATCTTAACCACCCAAAATTGCTTCATCAGAAATGACTCTCTCACCAGACAGTGGTTACTTTCGGCATAGTTTTAATATCCACTTAGAAATCTACATCTTTTGTCCATATCCATTACAATTTTATCTCGACCAGTGGGTTTAAATGTATCCAGGCCAGAACACTCCAGTCAAGATTTAAATGTTATCTCAACCTAAGATAAGTGTTTTCTAGGTCAGTCCATCTGTCTGTAGCTGATAATGTCACATCTGAAATAATCCTTTGGTTCTCTCCATATCATAGGTACTGCAAATGGTATTGCTGTCTTCCTTTTATTAAGCTAATCCCTTAGTCCATTGGAACAAGCTGAGCAGATATGTGGTGCCCAACTCTTATCTGGATCCCCAAGAGGGCATCTAAAGACAACTTGTAGATCTTAATTTCAATTGTGATGACACGTTGCTTAGCTTCGGTAAATGAACCACATCAAAATATATCAGGATTGTTCTTTCAATGCCTTGACATCTTGAATAGCGTTTGATGATGATAATGAATATGATGATTGGACACTGGACTGAACAGGAGACGATTATCGGACAACTGAAAAGAATAAGTAAATTTCATGGAGATACCAAATATGGCTAATGGAATATTTTGTGAAAGATGCTTAACTAAACCATAAAATATTTTAATAATTTATAAAATTACATAATACACACAATTAATAATACAAATCAGTAATTATCTGTATAACACTTTTATGGGTAACAAGGCAGCTAATCAGAGTTTTATACCCACCTTATCTCATCAGAGAAACTGTAGCTGATAGAAATCTGATTACATCTTTTTAAATCAGCAGACAAGATTATATATAATACAGCAGATAACATTCTTGATAAAAATTGGCTGTTGACCAGAGTAATTTTCAGTAACCCACGTCTCTTTGCCTTATCTATTCTCTAATCTGTTTTACATCATGCCTTTTATTTGCCTTCTTTATTTTTTATGGATTATTTTGTTTCCATTTAGAGCTATAAAAAAAGTTCATAATGAAGGACTGTTTAAAAATTTAAATTTAAAAAAAAACTTTTTATACAATCCAGTTTTACCTGAATTTGTATCTTTTACCTATAATTGTATTTTTTTAATTTTAAATCCCATTTAACCCGGAGATAGTCCTGTCTTGGGCTTCTCTTCCCAATTAGCTCCTGACATTTTCCAGATTTGTGACATCTGCCTCGAGGTCCATCAGTGCCAGGTGTTTTTTTATCTATTTTTTTTTTATTCATGTTTTTTTCCCTTTTCCTTTGTTTACCTTGGGGATTTCAAATTAAGATTTATCCTTTTCACTTTGTCTTGTGATTCAGCAATCTTTGAGAAGAATATGTCACCTCTCAGAGCTGAGTTTTGTTGGCCTTATGATTCTGTACTGAGGGCATGGCTAGCCCCCACCCCTATTCCTCCTTTATATCCAGGCTTAGGTGTTTGTTATCTTCTAACTAAATTAAAAAACAAATCCATTTATTTTTTAAATTTTTTTTGTTGTGAATTAATCTTAAATGACTTTACATGACCTGTACAATTTATTTTAATAAAGAGCTACTTCTGTCCCATAATAATTGTTACATTTAGTGTAAAAAAATGCATATGCAACAACTATTATGGAACAGAGGTGATATTTAACAATTGAGACATGTCCTTGGATATATGACCTCTTAGAGATGGATTTTAAATTTATAATGTGTTTATCTTTTTCAGGTGAATCAAATTTCCAAAAAATTAAAGGAAATTTTAAAAGGTGTTCTTGGTCTCATTTTAGAGACTGAAATGAAAGCTGCATTTAATGAAATGTGGTAAGTATCTGATTTAAATCTTTTTATCTTTATTAACAATTCGATTTTCAGTAATTATTTATAACCTCTCATGTAAATGTCTGTCTTATGAATAAGTACATATTTCCATATCTGTTTGTAGGGTGTCTGCATAGAGTATTGTTTAGTAAATCTCTCTTGCAAACTAAGTGCTCTATTTGTTTGAGTATGTGTCAGACTAAGATAATAACTTGTTACAGATGATAGTGAACTAGTACTGCAGACAAACTTATTAGTGCGTTCAATCCTTACTGGAATTCCTGAGACTGTCTTGTGTCAGACTTTACTAAAAGATTACTAAACAAAGAATGTTTCATTGTGATTACCAATTTTCTTTTTCTTTTTTTCAATTTCACCGCAAACAAGGCAGTAAAGCCACTAAGACACAAGGGGTTACTGGGTATGGAAGAATTAGGAACAGAAACATTACTAATGAGCGGGAAGAGAAAAGAGTAATCAGCAGGACAGTAGATAGCAATTGACATTTCATTTAAATTTTTGCTGGGTAGAAGGGAAACTGGATTGGTTCATACTTTTTCCAAAAGTATTTGTGCAAAAAGTGAACACAACAGTCTTGGCTTGAATTTGAACTCAGTACCTCAATCCTACTTTGCTTTGAGTACATCCACAGACTCTATTAATCTTAATAAGCACTTAGATGTATATTTGTATGTGTGGATAATAGGTTGGTGCAAATGCTTGTTTCAGATGTAGAGAATATACTGTATGTGAAAAGACTCTCCAGTTCCATGACTGTTTACTGTGTTGCATTTGTACCATGAGGAGGAATGGGTGTTGTCATATAAAGGCAAAATCACCAGTTGACTTCCTAGTTCAGAAAGAAAGATCTTTCCATTACAATATGCCATTCAAAGAAGCCATTTTCTCACTGTAGTATTGCAAAATAATATTTAATACTTCACATTACAGAAATTTCAAATAAAGAATTCCCTTTGAATCTCACTAAACACAAAGAACTTTTTTCTCTCAGTAGATTTCATTTTAGGTTGTGATGTTGAAGGCTGCTCTTAATATAGCCATAATTTTCTTTATTTTGGATTTTTTCTGCATTGAGCAGGAAGAGAATGACAACTTCTTAAAATTTTTTAACCCAATTGATTTGCTTCTGAATTGTTTAACATTTATCACTCTGTATATGACTTCATATTTATGTACAAAAAGTTGGTCCTTCCACTGAAGGTAACTGATACCTGAACAATAGTGTTTGAATTTCATAGTTGTGTTGTCATATCCTGCTATGGCAACAGGAAACAGCTTTGAGTGAAATTAACAATAAGGATACTGAAATTGAGAGGCCTTGAAAAAGAATGCAGTAGAAAGGGAAGTAATATTAATAATGCAGAGTGCTAAATGTTAAAGCTTGTAAAATGACATGAGTGAGTACATGTGCAATAGAAAGCTGAGTCAACTAAAAGACATTTCTAAAATTTCCCTAAAATTATTCAAAAGCTGTCACTGGGAACTTTTGTATTAATTTAACTGGTTTGGTGTCAAAGAGCATTAAGGTTTTTGTTATTTGTTTCTTTTTTTAATTACATTTTTTGTGGTAGACTGCTGTGGTTTTTACCTCCTTACCATCCTCATGGTTCTATTCTGAGCTTATACACACTTGAAAGTGTTAATCTAATTCCAATTACAATATAAAAAAGGGAGATATTAGATATAGTGTTAGTTCTTATTGAAACGTTATATTTTAGTGGATACATGTTAATGTTTTAAGTAAGAGGAAATAATGTTGGATTAGAAATAAAATCCAATTCATTCCTTAGAAATTACTTTGTTTACTGTAATATAGTAACAACACCAAGTAGGAACTTATGAAGCTTTATTAGACTAATTCAGCTTTAGTACTAAAAATATTATTTCTTGTAATGGATAGTTACAAGTGAGAGGGGAGATGGGATGTGCTTATTTTATTACCACATTTACATTTTGGATATGAAAGAAAATTAAGTTAGTACATATGGTCTTTCTAGAAGATCAGAATGAGATGTGAATTGCAAAAAAGGGTAATTGAATCTTATTGGGTTGTGAAGCTGTTTGTGGCTTAAAGCATGCTGGGGACACGGGTTCCAACCCTGCTGGAGGATGAATTTTCTTAAGATTCTCAAATGCACAGGCCTGTAGATATAATTCATGGTGTTTTTATTTATTTAAAAAATGGTTTTACTCAAATACAAGTATTCACTAAAATATAACATTTAGAGTAATAAGAAATAATGTTGGATTAAAAACTATTAATTCCTTAGAAATGGATATAAAAATCTCCCCAATTATTTTAAAGATGCAAAAAAAAAATATTGTAAGACATGAAGGATATAAGTCTCCTTAAATATTTTAAAGACGTAAAAGAAACATTAAAATATTGCATAATTCAATCTTTTAAATTCCTATTCAAATGAGAAATTTGTTAATTAAAAATGATTTTTTTTTTCCTCCCTAGGTTAAAAATCATCAAAGTGCAGCCTCCTTGGGAACTCATTAATATTTTATATTGCTTTGTTGAGTAAGTATAATCTTTCTCTCTTGCTCTCATCATTATAATGTATGTAACATTTTACTCAACTAGTTATCTCCCTTGCACTACCGATACTGAGTGACAGTGTCTTTGATATGACAATGGCAAACTGTTTCACAATGTTTATGAAACTGGGATGGGATTAGGCTGACTCTGTAAAAGAGAAATGTATAAAATAATAATTGAAAAAATTGGACTTTTGAACAGGAGTAGAAGTTGATCCTTTTTTCCTGTTTAGGATTGGGTTTCTGCTTCTCTCAATTCTGTACTTCTGACATCTCTGCCTGAAATCTGAAATTTTATTCAGTAATTATTATTTTTTCCTCTACTAATAGAAGTAGATAGGTTTGCTTATCATCCAGTTCACACCCATCTCCAATCTTTTGAATAGGAGTAGAGGTTTATCCTTTGTTTTCTGTTTAGGATTGGGTTTCTGGTACCTTGTAAAGTCTCCAACTCTATACTCCTAATGTTTTTGCTTGAACTCTGAAATTTTATTTACTAATTAAATTGTAATCTCAAGTCTAGAATTAGCTGTCTATCTTTTCTGTTATCTTGCCCTTTCAAATCCACACAGTAGCCTTTTACCTTGGTTGGGCCTTGGACCTTGTATTGGAGGAACATTAGTAAATAAATAATTATATATATATATATATATATATGTAGCAATCCCTCATTTATACAGGTTTCATTAAAGATGACAGACAAGGTACTGTGATTAATCATTTTATTTAATTTTTCTTGTGTTTGAATGAGTGTTTTCTTTTCTGGACACATAGTGTAGAAACTGTCTAAATGTTCTGTAATTCCAAGTGTTTTCAGCTATACTTTTAGCCATTATCAAGGATGATTTTATTTTTACTTTTTAACTGGATGTATGGGTTGTGTGTATGTATCTAGAGTTATAGGGATGTTTTATTTCCTGAACACAGTCAGCATATTGTGGTCGTGTTTGTAGTTAATATTATAAATATCATAAAGAAATACACTACCCCAGTTGACCTGAACAAAAAAATTATCTACTACAAAAAATTTTAAACAGCTAACCGTATCCTCAAAAATAACAGCACACCTGCAAAATCAAAATTACAAGTTCAAATGTGCTTAAGGAACTGTGTTCCTGATCAAACCGTACTCATGCATAATTACATTGGTCACACTACTACATGCCTATCCAAATGATTTACGTTACACCTATCTGACCACAGCTACATCAGAACCCATTTAAATACATACACAAACTTACCAGACTCTATATGAAACATACTTGTAGAAAATGCAAGCATAATAACCTCACCCACATGTTAAAAAAGATTAAAAATAATGGAAGCCTTAATAATATTGGGTTGGTGCATAATTATCAGGCTTTTTGTAGGCGGGTTATTTGTTAATAAAAATTGCTGTTTTGTTTACTTTTTTTAATAAAAATATTTTATTTTCAGGCTATAAAAATGGGTGTTGATAATCATACACTCTGAAATAATCATTTAAAAATGTTATTGTTGAATTGTTATATTCCTTTTTTCGTAATATTGTTTAAAAACGCCTAATAATTATGCACCAACCCAATAAAAAAAAAGGCCAACACTCAATAACATTAACTATGAACACGGCCACAATATGCTGACAGTGTTAGGAAAATAAAACATCTCTATAACTTTAGATACATACACACAACTCATACATCCAGTTAAAAAGTAAAAATAAAATCATCTTTGATAATGGTTAAAAGTATAGTCGAAAAGAAAACACTCATTTGAACTCAAGAAAAATTAAATAAAAAGCTCAATCGCAGTCATCTTTAATGAAACATACATACATACATACATATATATATATATATATATATATATATATATATATATATATATATAAGTTGTAACCTTTGTATGTTTGTTTGTTATCAAACTACTCCTGGGGTTTTGGAGATAGACCCTCATAATCATATATATTCTGAAACTACATTACCCAGGGTACTTGGATAAGTAATTTTCATTTTGATCAAAGGGATACAATCCCCTCCACTGAAAATTTTTTTCCCTTTGATTTAAATTAAATTTAAATTTGAACACGGGAATAACTACTATCCAAAATACAGGAGAAAGCCAGAAGATAGCAGTCACATCAGAAAGATCAAAATGAGACAATATGAATGTCAAGTTGAGCAAGAAATCATAAATCAGTGGGCAGTGCCTTACAATACATATTTGTTGTGACAATTGAACTGTCATATAAATGTCGAAATCTGCTCATCAATTCATTCAATCAAGTATTGCATCAAATGCATATCAAAGGGGTCAGATCAAGTTGTTTTTGCACAAACCCCCAACTGAAAAAGTTAAATTTAAGTCTGAACAAAAGATTGACTCCTATCCAAAATATAGAAGTAGAAAGCCAGATGATGAAGGTCACATCGGCAAGATCATTGAGTATCATTGAAATGCATCATTTTTCTCCACAAATTATAATAATGATTTAAAATCAGTCATCATTTTCTTACAAAAAAAATATGTGACATGCAGCAAGGTGCAAGTAATTTGGTTAGTGTATAATATATACATACATACACATGGTGTGATGGATAAATTGTCATCTAAATTGTGTAAAAAATGGAAATGACTGACATCTCATTTTAAGATATATTTACCAAATCTCGGAATGTCTTGCAGCTCTTCTGGACAGTCTCCTTGTTTTAGTTGGTGAATGCTGCCATTATCCTTGCCTTCAATCCATCTTTGGTGCTTCTAGGAGTTTTGTTGGTCTCTGGCTCAACTGCGCCCTGCGCATAATAATCAAGGGGGTTGAAATTTGGGTATTTATGTAACCAGATGTAAGGGGTAACGTGGTCACAGAAATTGTCTGATAGTCATGACTGGGTTCTCCTGCTTGTGTGACATAATACAGAATCCTGTTGCCAGATGTAGCGTCTTCCAGCAGCTTCTCTCTTGAACCAGAGCAACACTACTTCTCAAGGCACTTGATGCAGACCTCCATGTTTAGTCTGTGTTGAAATGTGTCATGAAAAAAAAAAAAAATTCATCTCGCTCCTACTGTTGTAGTGACGGGCACAGTCTCCACTTTTGAGACGAACTGCCATTTTTCTCATTCCAGCCCTTTACATAGAGCTTGGTAACTTGCCTATGCAAAACACCAACAAGCCAGCTACCAATCACAGTTTCCGTGCCTGCCCACCTCCACTTGATTTGGGGGTGTCATGTTGACTGACCAACTCATTACATGCACCCCTGATCTTAAGATCAGAAAGCTCCTCAGCTCGAGAGATGGTCGCGTCTGTCTGGTGACTGCGTCCGCATATACACAACTCGCACTGAAGTCAGATTTGTTAATCCTCAAAGCAGCACAGATGGGTGGATCAGAAAACTTGACTTTGCCCGCCTCTGTGATGCGTACGCTGCCCAGCTCCTTAATAATGTCCATCCCAAGGAGTAGATCAAAACCTAATAATGCGCTGTCCACGACCAACACACTGACTGTAACGGGGTTACCATTGTTGATACTGTGTTTGATGTTTCCAACTCCCTAGCTTCTGAGAGCCTTTCCATCGGCTAGTATGTCCATCTTTTGTCTGTTCCACTGTTGACAAATCGAACCATTCGTGAGTGACCGAGAGCAGCCCAAATCTACTAAAGTGGTACACGTTATTCCATTGACGTGCACCTTAATCACAGGGAGTGCCTCTTTCATGCTCGGTGCGGGGAAGAGACCGGCGCTGACGTTGCGTCCCCCATTCCATTTCCTGGACACTTAGAGGCAATGTGACCTACTTTATGACATTGGAAACATCGTAGATCGAGACGTGCCTTTCGAGCTGACCCGCTGTGCATTTCTTCACGTTGATAGCGGCAGTCTTTGACAAAATGATTCAGCCCAGAGCACCGATAGCAGGTGACATCGCCATGGTGACGGATGGCCGGGGTCGGATCCTCTTTGACTTTTTTTGATCCATTCAACCACAGACTGTCCACTCATATCACCACTGAATTCGGGGATCAGTTTTATGTCGAATGGTCTTTCCGCCATCTTGTTACAGACAAAGTAAATGCCGAAATAGCTTGTGTTGAAATGTCACAAAAAAAAAAAAATTTTGTCTCTCTCCTACTGTTGTAGCGATGGGCACAGTCTCCACTTCTGAGACGAACAGTATTTATTGCGTTTTTATACACAATTGTGGCACGGGGTGGGTTAAGGTTGGTCTTAACTAACTATCCTATACCTAGCTAATCCAATTCATGACCCATTCACACATTACAATTTCCACATTCACCACAAGAACTCATCTGTCACCAATCAATCCTCCATCCAACATAATACCACATCCTCTCAAGGGGAACCTACAAAACATGCCCCATACCATAAAAATATAATGATTCTATATGTATAATTAAAAATTTATGGATGAATAAAATGAGAGGGGAGGGAGATGAACCCAATAATAAACTAAAAATAAACACAAAGTGAACTAAACATAACTGATGTTAGTAGGGCCCGTCCAACCCTCAAAACAGAGAAGCCACTGTATTCTGCCTGTGGGACAAAATCAAGAGATGCTCTCACTAAGGGAGTGGGAAAAAGGATAAAAAATTATACGGCCATAGTAAAGTACAAAGCTGACCCAGTCGAGATAAAAAGGGGACCAAAAACAAACTGGGGAGGTTGGGAATCTCGATTTGGATCATAACCAAAGAGATGTGACACTCGCCTTCTTTCAGTCACGACGCCAAATGTGACGTCGGTCCTTTGTGACGGGCTAACCCTGGGACATCGGTTGAAGTCTTGTTGGGTTTTAGTACCAAATTGTCGTACTTGGCTCGCTTCCAATGCCTGGTCACTGAAGCAACTGCTTTGATCCCGATTCAACCTACCCACCTTGTGATTTGATCTTAGGTTGACGAGATCAATCAGACGTCGGGCCGTAGTGCCAGCCGAATCCAGGTCAAGGTGATACTGCACAATAAATGTAGACAAAAAAACAAAAGCACAAACAACAACTTCAAGGCGAGCGACTGGTTAGGAATAGGGATTAATTTTATGTCGGTTTGTTGAGTTACAGGAGTGCGTCTCTCTCTTTCTCTCCCAGCCCAAAGAAAAAAAAATGTGGATTGTAACACTTTTTGCTAGTTCTGGATGTCTGGATTGTTTTTCAATAAAGTCGGCTCTGGTGGAAAATATAAGTCAGACTTCCATAATTTGTTCTTGGTTAGAAGTCTAAGTCGAAAACTTGTTTTGGTGGGAAATCTAAAGTCGGACTTCAACAAATTTGTTCTTGTTTAGAAGTCTAAGTCGGAAGGCATGGAATCGTGTGGTCACCCGTGCGAGGCGTTATCTTCCGAGTCCTGGGTCTTGGGCTCGACTGGATCTCTCTGCGAACTGCACTGCACTGCTCTCTCTTACTGTACTGACTGTACTCTCTCTTCACTCACTAAAACACCCGAAGACGTTTGCTTATATGGACGCCGATCAAAACCTGGCGTGGGGTCGGACGTGGTGTGGCCACCACGTTGATTTCAAATCCCCAATAAGGATTTTCTTTGTTTTCGGTCAGAAATATTTATCATTTTCCATATTTGGAAATCTTTTTCCACTCCCACCCTCTTCTGCTCTCATATGGGTATCTCACCATACTTTAGAGGGCGTCAACGGTTTTCCCACTTCCTCGCAGTAACATCTCATACCTATCCTCTCAATGGGCGGTGGCAGGCCTCCTCCCTGCGTCACATGATCACCTCCGACTGGCTATTCGGCCAATAGGCGTCAAATGATAATCTCAATTTTTATCCAACTTCACGGCATATGGAATTCCTCAATCAAGTTTTTCGCCAACACTAAGTGGACGGGATTTTGGCGAAATTGGGTTAATTAAAATAAATACAATAACATGGCTTTTGTTATCACAAACGAATTTCAACAGAACACTGATGTCCTGTCCAGCCGACCTCTCCTCAATCTAGGGCCGGGCTCTGTGTGCGGTCGGCAGACGACCCATTAAATCATTTCCCGATAACACAAGTCTTGGCCATCATGACACAGTTAATGTTTTATCTGCCCAAAAACTCTGGGATTCTTCAACTAATTTTTACGACAATGACCATCAGAATTTTTGTGGGTGGCCTTTTCTTTCTTTTATCATCTAAGTTGTTAAGTCTTGTCCCTCTGTTTCTTTCTTTTCTTTCTCTTTTTCCTTCCTTTGTCCTCGCAGAGAATTTGGCATATCTCAGCATCAAACTTCAGCGAGAAAGTAAAAATGATTATCTTGATTCGCACTTGAAAATAACAAAACAAAAAGAATATCGCTCAGTATGTCTTTCGTTATATCTATCGGTTTAAGTAATCCCCGTAATTAACTTCTGTGGTTAACCAATTGGTTAATTAACCTGCCGTTTCTAAATAGTGTTACAGAGATAGCCGGGAACAGGCCAGGAACAACACTTAATCACATTAACTAGGTACACAAAGCTTGTCTAACCACCCCAATGTGACATAGGTTGACCTAAAAGAGAAAATCAAGGCTAGCTCTGTTCAAACGAACCAAGCTCACCTCAGTCACCCACCTTTTGCTGAAGACTGTCGAATGCAGGCATTTTCTATCAGTTCTGATTTTCGTCTTGAGCTGATGCTCAAAGAATTTGATCAGATCCTGATGAGAAAGACGGATGCTTCGCAAGACTTCCTCCTGTCATGTCGTCCAAACCACCAATCAGGCTGTGGCTAGCTGTGTCAGAAACACCATTTGTTTCACCCCGGAATACCGGGGCGACACATTGATCGCACATACGCGTGTGACAATGAGCACAAGCTTTTCGGGAGCGAGATGAGCCGTCAGCTCGCCGACATGGTCCCATAAGGGGCAGACCCGGGGGCAATGGTAGAAGGTGTGTGACGCCATTTCCTCTAAACCAAAGCCACACCGCTCACAGTCTGGCAAATCTGCCAAGCCCCATATGAAGGCCTTGTCATTGAGAGGCAGCCGATTCCGACCCAATCGCCAGGTAAGCAAAAACTCAGGGTTACTGAGATAACCTGGTGCCCAAGACCAGTAAGAGCGAAACTCATCCTCCGACAAGCAGAGCTGATCATGTAGGGAATCCTTCACGACCCCTTCCACTAAAAGATGATAGAAGACCTTCCTAGTCCGTGAAAGGTCACTGGACCGAGGAACAGCGAACAAAGCCAACCAACACTCGCGAAGGAAATCTGATTGATCCCAGGTTTTACGATGGCGCTCAACTCATGAGATGGGGGGCTTGATAGTAAGACCAGGGAACGCGTCCCTAACAATCCCCGCCATAATCGAATCTCCTGTCAATTCATGGCGTAGGAAAGCCAACCCGAGGCAAGTTTGTGGCTCACCAAGTGTGGCATTCCCAGCCCCCCATGATACGGATGTTGTGCACAGACTCAGCTGTTGATTCGATTCCCATGTCCCCTCCATAAAATGGATGATAGTGAGCGCTTGAGCGGCTTCTGATGGTCTTTACAGAGAGGAAGTACGGACAATCAATAAAGAACAAGAGGGAAAATGTATGTAGCACACACCTCCGCCCTGCCCTTCACAGACAACCTCTGTCGACACCAAGTCTGACCAGCAGCGTCGACCTTTGCTCGTACTTCAGACCAATTTTTCTCCAGCTGGAGGTCGGGTCCAAACCACACTCCAAGAATGTGGACATGACTGTCTGTCCAACCGATTGGCCCCAGAAGATCGACCCCCTTCCAGGCGACTTGTCGCGGTTAATCTTGACCCCTGTCACTTTCTCGTACCAGTCAAGTGCCTTCAGTACCGCCTCAATGTCACTGCAGGACGACACGAAAGTAGTTATGTCATCGACGTACACAGAAACCCTGGCTCGAGCCTGTCCAGGAACGGCGATTCCGCGTAGGGCTGGACTGCACGCCCTGTCTCTCAGCCGGCGAAGGAGAGGCTCCAACACCAAAGCATAAAGTAGGGGCGACAGTGGACAACCCTGACGAACCGACCTAGACAGTGCAAAAGCGCCCGACAGCTTCCTGTTCACCTGTACCATAACACGGCGGGTGCGATACAGGAGGCTAATACAGTGGCAGAAGTCGGGTGTGAACCCGGCAGCCTGCAAGACAGCAGCAAGATAGTGATGGTCAACCCTATCAAATGCCTTGGACTGATCCAAATTGATCAGCGTGGCCTCATCGTCGTCTTTTACACCCTCTATGATCGTGTGGATCAGATGCAGTTTGCTCTGAATTGTTCGGCCCCTCACAGAACAAATCTGCTCCGGACCCAACAGAGACTCGGCAACTGACTGCAAACGTTCCAGCAGGATCTTGGCCAAAATCTTTATGCGCCTGTAATCATCTTAATTTCCCCTAACACCCTTCCCCTTTTTCAACAGCGTGATCACACCCCTGGAGAACCGGTTGGGCACGGACCTCTGCTGGAACCAGTTGTTGAAAACCTCAGTCAAAATCGGGACAAAGACATGTGACAGCCTCAAGTACAATTCATAGGGAAAACCATCTAGACGGGGCGACTTGCCTCTGCCAACCTTCTTCAATGCCGCGTAGACCTCACCTTCCGTAATCTCTCCCTCGCAGCTAGCTGCTTCAGTCGGCGAAAGCCGAGGAAAATCTGCCAAATAGCTATGAAACTCAGAGACCAGGCTCCTTGTTAAACCAGCTCTCAAAATGCTGCTGAAACGCCTCGCACATGTTGTCAGTGGCCCAAAGAGTACGTCCCTCTGGGGTATCGACTTCACGAATGTAACGATTGGAAACTCAAATCTCTTCCTTGCGCAGATCTGTGCCCATGTTCACGGCTTCGGAAGGCATCTTGCTTAACCTATGTCTAATTACCTGGCCCATGTAGTGCTCGCTATTCGAACGCTCCACGCCCTCCCTAGCTAAGGCTATCTCTAGGAGACCCCCCCCCAGCCACCACCCGGGAAAGATTAGCCTTAAGCGTCTTCATCTTGTCAGCTCTATCTAGGGCGAGCCGTTTGCTGAAATCCGTGGTGAAAGACCTAATCCTACACTTAAGTCCATCCCACCACTTATTCCTGATAACCGCCCCTATTAGCTTACGCTGCACTAAACTAGTTAGCTGCTCCCGGAAGTCCCGCCTGTCCAGTAAAGACAGATTGAACTTCCAGTAACCTGCCATTCTAGGCCTACGATCTAACACCACCTGGGCACAAACAAGTTTGTGGTCTGAATAGCCTAGCCAGTTGAATGTAGGACAATCTAACAAATCTATGTCGGCTCCCCTAACTAACATTCTGTCAAGGTAGCTAACCACCTTGTCAGAAGGCCAACTATTAGCTCATGTCCACATTTTCCCCGCAGGGTGATCGACCCGGTATCTATCAACAAGACCAAAATCGTTGATCAGATCAACCAAGCTATGATTGCCCCTACATCCGCTAGCACCCCGCCACCGATCTAACTTGGGGTTCAGGATGGCATTCCAGTGCCCCACTAAGACTAGGCTCGTTGAATCCACCAGGAACGACCCCAACCGCCGATAAAACGAAACCTGCTCCTCCCTGTCGTTGGGCGCATAAACTGCAACGACCCAAAACGAACCACTTTTCATGGCAATATCGGCCATGATCAACCAGCCATTGGCATCGGTATGCACAAGGTCCACCTTCGCATCTAGAGTCCGCTTCACCAACAAAGAAACTCCTCTGGCATGCTGGTCCCCATGTGCTGAGTAAATGACAAAGTCATTCTCCAGCACACACGCATCGACGCTACAAACAAAGTGGGTCTCTTCAATCTTGGCGACATCCACACCGAAAGACGAGATATTCCCTGAGCAGGCGGGCTGCCTTACCCCGACTCCTCAAGCCCTTCGCATTCAGACTGGCTATCTTGATAGACATCGATTAGATCTGAAAAAGAAAAGACCTACTCACATACGGGCCGGAAATCTGCATTGGTCAGGACCCCGACGGATTGTCCTAGGCTCCCTGTTCCCAACTCGGTTGTCATATGACTGTCTAAGACAATATCGCTGACGTCTGTGAAGTATGTTAGTTTGATAGCCCTATATAGGGAGGGATGGAACAGAACAGGGACCCTCACAGAGCAAAAATGTCTTAGCTTTTTAAGATTGGCATTTTCAAGTTTGAAAACTCTTAAGTTTGTATAGGCCTCCTTGGCCTCAAAGAGGTGACTCCAAACTTTGAGGTATCCCCCGGTATCCCTCACTAAGGTAATAACTCCAGGGGCGTGAGGAAAATTCCGGGGGTCCTCCACCGACTTCCCGTCGACTTCATCCATTTTTAGTAGAAGTCCCAAAAGGGCTCGTTTTTGTTTAGACATGCCCTTTTTGACTTCCTCTCGGTCAACCTTACAAATGGCTTCGGGTCCTGGAAACTGTTTCTTTTTCTTCTTCTCCCTTGATGGGTGGAGAGGGGAAGAAGTGGATGTAAGAGGGGGGGTGGAGATGGAGCTGAGTGATGAATTCGATGGAGATGGGGAAGAAGCACGGAAAGTGGAAGCAGAGTGGCTCCTTGTATTGGCTGTTAATTCCTTGGTTTCTCTTGGCGAAGCAGGGACAGATAGGGACCTGGTTTTGTCTATGCGCCTCTCCACCCTACTTCAGCCAGCATGTTTTTCCACTGGATCTTCTACTTTGTCTTCCTCCTCCCTAGTCCTCTTCAAATAGGCAGAACGTGGCAGAGACATTTCTTCCACCTCCATCTCAGAGTCTGAGTGTTGCTGTTTTTGTAGTTGTTTCTCTTCTTGTCGCTTCTTTTCTTCTTCCTTCTTGTGTATGTTCTTCTTGGGAGATTTTGGCAGCGATTTCTGTTGTGGTGGTGATTGCTGTGGTTGTTGTTGTTGCAACTGTGGTTTTGGTTGCTGCTGCTGACGTTTCACCTCCTTGTGTTGTTTCTCATGTTGCTCCTGTGGTGGTGGTCCCTGGTTTTTCGGAGAGGGTGTGCTTTTTGGTACCTTCCCCTCCTGACCTTCGTCCATTCAGCATTGCAGGTCTTTGTTGCTGTTTCTGTTGCTTCTACTGTTGCTACTTCTGCCGCTGATGGTGTTGTTGCTGCTGTGGCTTGCAGTTGGTATTGTTGTGCTGCCTTCTTGCCGGGGCACGCCTTTGACATGCGCATGAGCATCCTCTTCTCTTGACACATCAAAATGTTGGGAATCTCTCCAAAGTTCTGTCGGTTGAGTGTAATTTGAAGCATAATATCTCCAGTGCCAATACCCGACTTGCTAATGACTGCACAGACCTCGTTTACTTCACCATACTGGGCGAAAAAGGCTCCCATGCCGTCCTCAATTATATCGGCTGGTACTCCATGGACTGTCACTCAAATTTTGCGAGTTCCCATATATTCAGTTAGCAGTCTCACAGTTTTTGTTGTGAGAATGCTTCCAGCCAATTTTTTGGCCTTTTCCCCATTTGCAAGAAGAATGTCCCACAAGGCATAGGACCTCCTTGCTAGCATCCGTGGGGCAACGTTTAATGCCTTTAACGCCTCCTCCTCCTGCTGACCCCAATTAATTTCTGACTTTTCACGTCGGAGGTCAGCAGGGAGATTGTCCGCGTAGTCACTGCGTTCAACACTTCTGGAATGGTTAGGAATTCATTCCCTTTAACGAATTCCTTATATTTTGTTTTTAGACTGACGTAATAAGCCGTGTCTTTGACTGTTCTTTTTTGTTGTGATGCTGTCTCTCGAATTTCGCCGGATTCCGGTGGTGATTCGTCAGCTTCACTTATGCATTTTTCCTTTTAAATTTTGCTTTACTTTTTTGTTGTTATAATTTTTTTTTAAACAAAACAGAAAACAAAGAAAGGCGGGTCAACAAAAAGAAAGAAAACTGGGCCTGCCAAAAGGCAAGTCAAACGTCAAAAAATAAAAGAAAATGGGAAAAACAAAACAACCAAGTCAAATGCGGAGACAATAGGAATTAAACCAAAATTGGACAAACAAAAAATAAAATAAAAAGGCAAATACAAGTCTTTACGTAAAAAGTGGGCTGAGGCAAAAAAGAAAAAGCGAACAAAAATTTAACTCTTGCTTACTTGTTACACATGAAAACAAAAATTTATAACTTTAAAAATTAAAATAAAAACTTGACTGACCAAAAAGTAAAAGAAATAATATTAGGAAAGAAACGAAAACGACACTGGACAAAACAAACAATTGCTGAAGCAAAAACTTCTGGTACGAACAATATTTATTACTGTAAACAATACAGTAAATGTGGCACAAAGCCGAAAAAGGGGATGGGGAAAAGGACAGTCATCATTTGTCTTAATTTATAACTTAGCTAGCCACAACCACTGACCCAATCATACAAAACAATAATCCTAGCACCAAAACAACACATTCATACTTACCTTTCTTACTACATCCACCAAAATACCTCATTGTCTCAATGAAAATCCTAAATAGTCCCCATATGTACAAATCGTTGTCTGTGAGGGGAGGGGAATAAAATCAACAAGCTAAAAACACCCCAATGATGTATATACAATATGGTTATAAACTATTTACAAGAAACTAAACAAAATCATGTTAGTAATAAAACCCCCCACAAACCTTAATGTGGCAGAAAAATCAGTTAACTGGACGAAATCGATGCGGGACTATAAGAATATAGAAAAACATTCATCCATCCCAAGCACTCACCCAGACTTGCACTCATTGTGACACAACAACAAATACGAAAAACATACACGCGAAACAAAAGGCGCCCTGCATCCACCACAGAACTGACATCACTGACCACCTAACGAGGGAGGGGATGGAGAGTTAAACTAAAGGAAAAAAGGGACAGAAATAAAAGGGGCCAATGAGTAGACACACCCTAGCTAAGTTTACAGGAAAAAAAAGAAAAACTAAAGTATCAAAAACCTACTTCTAGCCTAAATCCAGGGATGTGTTGCCCAAGTTCAAACCAGGGAAAACAATATCCTGATGCCTAACCAGCATCAAAATGCCACTCCAGGTCAGCCCCTTTTACTTGGCACATACACACAAGATTCACCCACCTTTTGCCAAATTCTGATGAGGTGAGCCGCCGCCTTTCCATCCTAATCTTGACTTTAAGTTGATGCTTAAAGAACAAGATCAGTTGAGAAGAAGTGAACTTCTTGCCTTCATAGAATTCCTTCTGACGTGTCATCCAAATCATGACTCTCATAACACCTAGTAAACAACAGACCACATAATGTTCAGCCTTTGTCATCTGCGGCACCACATTGCTACAAACAGAACTGGCCTCAAGGACAAAGAACTTTCCTTGCAGAATGCGGACCATGAGGCCTTCAACAAACTTGCACAACGGCACTACCACCCTGCCATGAAAGAAGGCGTGACCAATGGTCTTGACTTCCCCAATACAGCGACGGCAGTTTGGAGATTTCTCCAAGCCTGCTGAACAAAGTCTTTTGGCGACCCAGAGGGCCCCACAAATCACCAGCCAGGTGAGTGATGCTTCATCGTTATTGAGGCATTTCAACACAGGCGCCCAAGTCCATATCGAGCGAGCCTCCTGCTTCGTAAGACCGAGCTCGTCAATCAGATCATTCGGAACAGCCCCCCTGACTAACAGTTGATGCAATGCCTTACAAGACAACGCCTGTGCGTTGGAGAGGCTATCCAATGTCCATAAGAGGTGTTTCAGAGCACAACGACATTTGCGGTAGAAGGAGCATTCGGCTCGGGGTGTACGGCCGGCCTCATCCTCGCACGAGTGCACACTTCTCAGAGATGGCAAATGTCTACGGATGTCTTCCTTCCAGAAGGCGCCCTCCTCATCCGATCCACAACACATTTAGTCTAGAAAGGCGATGTGAAGCATATATTGACGAATCTCAATGTTAGGCATACCCAGACTGTCCTCGGAGGGATGAAAGCAACAGATCTCCCGAGATACCATAGCGGCCTTGTCTCTCCACAAGAAAGAGAACAAAAGCCTTACTAATAATATTAGTCTGGCATGCGGAAGTAGAAGTATGGAGAGTCGGTAAAGGAGAATTGGTTAGATGTGTGAAACACATACTTCTGCCCTCCCCTTCAAGGAAAGTCGCTTCCGAGACCACACATTAACCGCAATCTTGGCCTTCCCTTGTACCTCCAACCAATTCATTTTCAACTGGAGATCAGAATTGAACCAGACGCCGAGTATCTTGACCGGCCCATCCGTCCAGAGGAAAGGTCTGGGAAGAGAAACTCCCTTCCATGTACCCAACTGCAAGCCAACAGACTTATCGCGGTTGATCTTGGCCCCTGTCACCATCTCATAACCACTGATCTCTTTCTGACTTCGTCAATCTCGGCTCTGCTCGACACAAGAACCGAAACGTCATCAGCATAGGACGTAATGCAAAGGCGAAAGCAGACAACCTTGACGAATGGAGCGAGACAATATGAAAGGCTCCGATCTTACCCCATTCACCTCCACCAGCGCACCGGGGGTCGCATACAACAGTCGGATCCAGGAGCAAAAGTCGGGTCCGAAACCGGCCGCTGAAAGGACCACCTCCAGAAAACGATGGTCAACCCTATCGAAGGTCTTGGACTGATCTAAATTGATCAGCGCAGCTTCACTGTCGACTTGTTCTAAGATCAAGCGTACAATATGCAGGCTATCCTGAATAGTCCTGCCCTTCACAGCACAAGTCTGTTCGGAGCCAATCAGACTAGACAAGACAAGCTGCAAACGGTTGGCTAAGATCTTCACCAAAATCTTTAAGTCTGTGTTTAACATAATCAAAGGGCGAAAGTTATTTAACCCATCCCCAACCGTTCTTGTCCTTACGCAGCAACTTGATCGCACCCCTGGTGAAGCGTTGGGGTATAGACCCCTACTTCATCCAGTTGTTGAAGATCAGTTCCAGCAAAGGAACAAAACGGGTGACTGCCTCAAGTAAACTTCGTAGGGAAGACCATCTAGTCACGGAGATTTATCCAGGCCAACCTGTTTCAGCGCTTCCCAGATTTCCGACTCTGTGATGGGACCCTCGCACCCAGCCGCTTCAGCTGCCTCAAGGCAAGGAAAGTCGACTAAATAGGCGTCGAACCGAGCAGGGCTCAGACCAAGCTCCCTGGTGAAAAGTTCCTGAAAGTAATCTCGGAAGGCCTCGCATATGCCCGCGTTTGTAGTCACGGTCTGCTTATCTGGCAATGTGACGTATGCGATATGTCATGGAGCTGTGCTCCAATTTTCCTCTGCATGCAATTCAGTGGCCATATTTGTCGCCTCAGAGAACATTTTTTTAACCTAGCCCTAATTACCAGAGCTTGATCCTACTTGATAAGCAAGAAGGACAACTCTGCCTTAGCTAAGGCTATTTCCCCACTATTATGGGATTTCACTGCCCGATCAACTTTTTGTTCTAAAGCCGTTTGCGCCGCTAATCTATCTAGATTGAGTTGACGACTAAAATCGGCAGCAAATGTTCTAATTTTGGATTTTAATTTATCCCACCAGGCATTCCCAACAACCGCCCCCGTCAATTCCCTCTGTATCATTAGTAGCAGCTGGTCACGGAAATCCTCCTCACCAAATAATGAACAGTTTAATTTCCAGTACCCAGCCAAAAACTTAGTCTTATCTAAGTTTACACGGACCCGGAAAAGCCTATGATCCATATAAACTATATAATGGAAGCTTGGACACCCTAAGAGCTCTACATCGACTCTCCTAACTAAGACTCGGTCAAAGTAGCTAGCAAGGATCCCAGGAGCCGAGTTGCCACTATTTCTCCAAGTCCATGCTACCTCCCAAGGGTGCTTATTCTGGTACTTATCAATAAGATCAAACTCATCGATAAAGTCCCGAAATGGTTTCACGTCCCAGTTGTTAGTACCCGAATTGTTCTATACGATCTATATCGGGGTCAAGGACAGCATTCCAGTCTCCCACTAAAGCTAAAGCTGACGAGACTACCTGACGGCCCAATCTGAGGAAACAAAGCAGGCCGCTCGGAATGGTTATTGGGCGCATAAACCCCAATGAGACGTAGAGCCTTATCCTTTATGGTAACAACCAGCACGCAAAGCCTGCCCGCCAGATCTGCGAAGACAAGAGTATATGCAGCCTTCAAAGACTTGCTCACTAGCCAAAAGACACCCCTAGAATGACCATCAAAACATGCTGAATAAAGGGAGAACCCCCTAGACAGTACGTCCCCACAGTCATGAGAAGAAAACCAGGTCTCTTGCACACAACAAACATTCACCCCGAGGCGCTGAAGGTCGCGAGAGAGCCTTGCCCTGCGAGACTGGGACCTCAGGCCCTGGCCATTTATACTTGCTAACCAGAGTGCCATAATGAAAACAGATTAGTGTTGTAGTACTAGTTTAAACATGGTCGGGGTAAGGATACCAACAGCTTCGCCCATAGACACATGGCCCATTTCAGTCTTGATGGTGCCGTCTTGGGAGATTCCGCTGATATCCCTGGGGAAAGTCAATTTTAGGGCTCTGTAAAGGGAGGGGTGAACTAAAACTGGGACCCTCCCTGAACAAAATTGTTTTATATTTTGTAATTGCTGATTTTGCACGATTGCGATTGGTAACACCATCTTGTAAGACATGATAGCCTCATTCAGCATTGCCTAAATCTGCTTTGCTCCAATTCCCGTTCTGATTACTGTCAGAACCCTTTGGGCAAGCGGGAAATTTTGAGGCACTTCAATGTCCATATCTGCAAACTGCCTTATCGATAGTAAGTACTTTAAATCTTTAATTCGATTTCCATAATCGCGGGCTCTCTCGGCCTGAGCAAGGGAAATTCGGCAAACCTCCTCTCCTGTGTTATACATAATCTTCTGCCCCCTTTCATCTTATCTTTTAGCTCCTGTGTGGGGCTTCTCTGATGCTTGGAAGAGGGAGGTGGCATTTCCGCATTTTTTCTGGGGAAGGACTGGGAATATGCAGAGGGGTGTAGGAGGATCTTTGTTTAATGGGGGAAGGATTGGGTGGGTGGAGAGGTGTGTAAAAAGATCTATGTCTATAAGGGATGGGATTTTTGCTGAGAGATTTGGACATTGTTGCCAGCGGGGAAGGTCGTTTCTTAGGTGAAGGGGAGGACCAGGTAGAGGACATGGAAGGAATAGGGCTTTGGTGTTGAGTCTGTTTCTGCTTATCTAGTTTCTTTTTGAGGTCCTTAATTTTTTTGGATTTCTCAAATCTGGGGTTGAATCTTCTTTGTTTTTCGTGGAAAGACAGTTGAGAGGCTGGGGCATCACCCTTAATGTTGCCAGAGGGAGTGGGGCTGTAAGTGCCTTTCGTCCTTGGGGCTCCAGGGTACTGAGGACACACTGTCTGGCACTTCCCTCTGGCCTTACCAGCAACCAGCCATTCCCAGTCACCCTTCTCCACAACTGCACTAGCAGCAGGTGAAGGCTCTTTGGGGAATGTGGCCATAGATGTTTGGCCAACCGGAGGATTATCCGTACCGGTCCCAGAAGCATGCCCATTACAGGTGAGGTGGTAGGTAAAGATGTGGTCAGAGGGGGATTTTGGTCAGCTGGAGCTTGACTTCCAGAGGCCTTCTTCTCTGGGCAGGAAGAGGAGAGGTGACCAGTCTCTTCACACTTCCAGCATACCGGTTTACGGCCGGTTACAATGACTGGCAACTTACATATATATATATATATATATACATATACATATATATATATATACATATATATATATATATATACATATATATATATATATATACATATATATACATATATATATATATATACATATATATATATATATATATATATACATATATATATATATATATATACATATATATATATATATATATATATATATATATATATATATATATATATATATATCCTTTTTTCTTTATGGGTAGTCTTTGTTTATCGTGCAGGTGTGGGGGCATCGTCCACATCAGTGGGCCCCCTTACAAGAAACTGCCTAACTGCATGCATGGCATTTCTCATTTCAGATCTCCAAATGCATCTGTCATGAGGGGTCAAGTGGCGCAAATGTAGCCACGCATTCTAATTTCATCAAACAATAACACTAACACTGTTTGGTTAATGAATGCCAAATGTTTTCTGTATGGAAACTGCCAATCTTATTACCATTACCGTTCAATTCACTGCCAGAACAAAAAGATCTAAGACAAAGAAATGTCACAAAAAATCTCATTAGCCACTCCAGGAACACAAGAAGCTTTTTTTCCTGGTGCCCCGACTCAATGAATTTAGGCATGCTACTAAATTAGCATCTAGGTGTCACCATTTTACTATCAAATGTGCTATATGTCACCACCATTTCTACTCTAAGAGTTTTTTTCTTGCTTCCCTGATAACTATAATCTTCAAAAATTTAAGTGCAATGTCAATTGCCATTTTCCATTCTCTTGAACTTTAGTCCTTTTGACCCTTTCTTCAATCCTCCTCATCAATCTTCTCATTCACTTTCACTCCTTGTAACCTCCTGCATTCTTGTTTGGGAAGAGATGATTATGAAAAATATATATTACTATCATAATAATGAGATACTTGCTTCTCTTTCATTTTTAGATATTGATCAATCATATTGAAAGAAGAAAATATATTTTAACCTTTAGAACTCTGCATTATTAATATTACTTCCATTTTATTATTTTTCAATGCCTGTCAATTACAGTATCCTTATTGTTAATTTCACTCAGTTGTTTTCTGTTGCCATAGCAGGATATGACAACATAACTATGAAATTGAAATTCATAGATCAGTGCCACCTTCAGTGGCAGGGTAAATTTTTTTGTACAGCAAATGAAGTTCCATACAGAGTGATAAAGATTAAAATGCTTTCTTCATTTGATTATATGATTTCATTTTTTTTTTTATACCAGCTGCATTTAATTGAAGTGGAAATGGTCAGTGAGCAATAGTTACATGGATATATTTACAAATCCTTCTGATATGAGTAAAATGCATAAATTTTATAAACTATCTTTAACATTAAATAGTATTAATCTCACATATTTTAAAAGGCTTCATTATAATTGTTTGAAAATTGTAGAAATAAAGGCCCTGCATATGTGTCTTTAGAATTCTGCTGTAAAATGTTACTTCATTTCAACAGTAAAGCTATTTACTTTTTAGTTTAGATTTTTATAAAATCCAGATTATATAGAACAATTTTACCATTTGTAAAATAAGTTCTTTTTAGCTTGGGCTGTTTTTTTTTTTTTTTTTAACAAAAATCTATTTCAAATGTTATTTTCATCAGTTTCAACACATTTCTTTCAATTTACTTCTAGCATTTTTAATTACTATATTACTAAATATTTCATGATGATATTCTTGGAAATTACCTGAGGCTAGAAATCAATCAGAAGAACAAGGATATTTTCTCTTTTAAAAGAAAAAGCAAAATTAAAGTTACCTTAAAAATTGCCACACTCTTCAGGAACTTCTTTACAGTGCTTTGTAGAGTTTAATTGAAATCATTTTTATCTTTGTTCATTACAGGCATTGGTATGCAGTTTTTGGTCAAGTTTACACAAAAAACAGGAATTTGATGAAAAGTAAATATAAGAATCTTTTAGAATATTCCTCTTCAAAGAAAGGTAAGCTCTATTTTTCATTATTAAATTCAGTCTTACATTTTCTGATTTTACAAGCATATAGAATTTTCCCAAAATTGTTAGAATCATAATGCTTCCTAAAAACCAAAATGTAATGGCTTTGCGTTCCCTAAGTTTGAAATTCAAGGATTAGCTGGTTTCTTTCTTGAACTTGAACTTTCATTCCTACAAAAAATGCAGTGTCAAAAGTATGTTTTTTTTTCCTGACATTTTAACTACTTTCATTCTTTGGCAATGTTTATTGTTTTAAAGATTGATGATTAGAATTTTAATAAAATCTAAACATATGATGAAAAGGGATTTATACATTTTCTTGAAGTTACAACAAAAATATTAAAGACTATTTTTTTAGATTTTTTATTTACTCTATCAAATTGTTTATTGGAATGGTTGGCAAAACATTGGCTAATTGCCTATTAATTTGAACTTTATAAAATGGTAAATAAGGATTTCCTTATAGTTGGTGCATATATTTTAATACTTTAATGTTTATAAATTTACAAATAAAAAAATTGTTTTCATATTTATTTCTTTATAAATTGGTAGATGATAAATATTGCATTGCATTAATTTTAATTGTATTAGTTTTTAGAATATTAAACAATATTAGATTGTTTATCTTCACGAATAATATGTTGTAAATATAAAATTATTCATGTAAATAAACAATCTAATAGTGTTTAATATTTTTGTTGTAAATTCTTAAAAGCAAAAACATGAATAAATTCAATTTCATCATATGTTTAGTTTTTATTACAATTCTGATTATCATATTTTTTTAAACAAATATTGCTGAGAAGTGAAGGTAATTAAAATAATAGCAGTGTCAATGTAAAAATTGTCCTTTTGACACTGTTTTTTTGCAGGCACTAAAGTCCAAGTTTGCCAATATTTTTTTTTTTTAAATTTTGATATAAAAAAACATAGAAATGTAGAAATAATATAAGGGCCAGTTCTTGGAAGTCAAACTTTAGGAATATTGGGTAATTAAAAGAGCAAGGGAAGAATGAAATAAATAAGTTGAAATAACTCTTGGAATGACTTATAGTTCTTTTAAAAAAATTCTAGAACCTTTTTGTTTTTTATTTGAAAAAAATGTTTTTACTAATAAAATGTTACCTACAAAATTCTTGGTCATTTAATTCTTTTCAGTGTTTTAGCAATTCATAAAATTTTCTCTTTCTCTAGAGTTAACTGATAGCAAAAATGTCTCTTTGAGACTGGAAGACAGCAGTTTTGTTTTGGAACCTCTTTTAACAGTAAATCCTGTGTAAGTATCTTCATTTTATGTTAAAGTTATTACTATATTTGGTTTGGTAATTGTATGGTAGTGAATGTTGAACAATCAGTCTACAGGTGTAGAGAAAAATGGAGGCAAAATGTAGCAAAGAAAAAGTGACGAGAGGGGGGTCAGAATGTGCAGTGCGCAGTTCACTGGCAGACCAGCTATTCTTCCTTCAACGTCGGTCGCCTCAAGGAAATGGATTGCGAGACTCCCTTTCTTGGCCGTTACACTGGGCAGTCGTGAAACAGACACTAACTCAGCTGCGCCTACTTCGACTTCCTCTTTGTCTGTCAGTCAATTCGTACATCCAACTCTATTGCACTAAGTCTGCCGAATGACTCCCAACTTGAGTCGTGCTGCTAGCACCTCGCTTTTTATGCCAGTCTGATACAGCCGAAATTTGCATGTGTACAAATATCGTCTCGTTTTGGACAAGATCGGCGTGCATAAATTGTGTCTTCAATAGCAGCCATATTTCTTTTGCTCATTACTTTGCAGGCAAGACACGTTCGTACTCATTTTGAACTCCGAGGTAAGTCATGTCTTTTGTCACACAAAAGAAATGTGGTTCTGTAGAAAGATACTGAGAATTCCATGGACAAAGTAAGTAAGCAATGAAGAAGTCTTAAAAATAGTGGTAACATAAAGAACTCGGAATCAAAAAGAGACAGTGGAAACTTTTGGGACACAACAAGAAAAGAAAGCTTGGAAAACTTTAATCCTCATAGGGTATATCAATGTCAATTGAGATAAAGGAAGGCAGTGAGCTATCTACCTGACAAGCTCGTATGAATGGATGGTGAAACAGGATAAGAGTCTTGGTAAAGGGAGAAATACTACTAAGGGCCGTAAAGGATAGGAAGTTGAGGAAAGCTATGATCGTTCATGTTCTGGAGGGACACTACATAGAAGAAGTTGTACATCATGATTTCAATAAATAATAATCGCATAGACATACATAAATAATATGATTATTAATATATAGTGAATCATTTGGACAAGAACATGATTAGTGATAATCATAAGGACAAGACTTTAACCAGTTAAATGGCCAATCTGTCCTGATGTCTTTTGCTTTATTATTACCATGGTATTAGCCAATCATATTATTATGGACTATTCCAGCACATTATAGAAATCCTTGATTCTTTTATGGTGTACAATATTTTATTTTAATCATTGCATTTCAAGTGTTTATCTTTTTCTCATATTCTTTTATACTCAGTAACCCTTTGTATCTTAGTGGATTTATTACCTTGTTTGGAGTGAAATGATTAAAAAAAAAAATGATGGATTCTCTAAAGAATGATCTGATACCATAAATTTTTGCATGTTGCAACAATACTGTGTTGTATTGTACCAATTTTCTTTGCACCTTCTCAGCCTAGCATTTCTCACTGACCTGAATTGTAAAGTGTAGTATTTTTTAGTCTCAATGTTTGTTATAACTTTATACTGCTTGTAGATCCTACACCTTAATTGTAAGTTGTTATATATGTACCTTTTAGTTCTTAAATGTTATAATATGGGGAAGATCAACACTATTTCCTGTGAAGGTATTTGAATGTGATTGATCTTTTTCTATGTGCTGTATTGCTTCAGGACATTGGCAATCATGGCTATCCACAACCTCTTGTAGCTTTGAGCAATGTTTGTCTTTTACTATCCCTTCCACTCCCTGTTTGTGCATCTATTCACCCAAGCACATTAGGGAGGTGACTCACTGTTTTCTTCTGTCACTTTTGCCTTCAATAGGTCCTACAAGTATCAAATTATCCAAGCCTTCTTTTTTCATTGTGTCCCAAAAATTTCAACTCTTTCTGATTCTAAGTATAAATGACATTTTTGTTTCTGTTTTCCTTAAAACTTCCTTGTTGATCCATCCATGGTATTCTCAGCATCCTTCTGTAGATCCACATCTCTATTGCTTTGTCTCTTTAACTGTGAGGACACTGTCCAGCACTCACTGCTCACACTCACATATAGGAGGATTCATATTGCATAACAGTTAAGCGCTCTTTCTAACAAAATGTTCATGCTCCGTCCATGGTATTGTCAGCATTTTTTTGTAGAACCACATCTCTTTATCCTCCGATCTCCTTTTCATCATTGAGAAAATTGTTCAGCATTAACTGTCATATAGGAGGACTGATATTATATCAGCACTCTTTTCTTTGTTTCTAATGAAATTTTTCTGTTCCTTAATACATTGCTTAGTTTATGGAAGGCATCTTTTGCTATCCTGTAGAATTCTCTCCCTTTGCTGGTCTAGATGCATTCTGTCACCTTGAGATGGTTCCTATAAATAAACACTTGTCAACTGTTATTTCCGATATTTTAAGCTGGAAATCACCTACTACTGCTTTGGAACAAGGTTAAATTTCCGTTTTTCAATGGCATTTTGAATTCTTCTAGACTTTAGATGAGGTGTAACATCAATTAAACCCACATTAATTTTTTTGCAATTTTTTGTAAGCAAAAATGGCCACATCAATATCCAACAAAGCCTTTATTCATGAGTTTTTCTTTGATTAGGACTCCAATGATGATTTTGAAGGCTTTACTCTAGTGGATATTGATGGTGAAGTGGTTAAAGATGATAACCACGCTAGTGAGGTAGAGGAAAGTGATGATGATCACTAGTGGCTGCTATCATCCATGCTTGACTAATTTTATAGAAGCTACTGGCAACCATCAATATACCTGATAGCCTTTCTGAAAGTGAATTATTTTGTCTACTTATAAACGACAAAATAATAACTTTACTTGTCAACGAGAACATGTCAACGAGACAAATATGAGTCAGGTGAAAGAAAGAGCAAATAAATGTTAGTATCTTCTCGTATGTAAACACGAGGAAACACATCACTTTTTTGACAAAATGAAAGCCTTTTTAGTGATTTTGCTTCTTATTGCACTCCTAGAACTCCACAAAGAGTAATAAAAGTTAAAGTATGTTGAATTATTTATGCGTTTTTAATGTATTTTTTTTATTTCACATTTTTTATTTTGTGTTTCAATTTTTCAGTTTTCAACATTAAAATATGCATGCAAAACATAATGCATTACATCAAATATTACTCATTCTTTTATTAGTGTGCAAAAATTAAAATCTATATGCACAATACAAAGAAAGTTATAATGATTTTAAAACAGTAGGTGTTTGTTTTTGCACCCTCAAAAAAGTAGTAGGGGGAAAATTCTAGAAAGAAATTAGCTTGTCAAAGGTTAAGCATAGTCATATTGAAGAAACTTCATGTAAAAATACTGCAATATGAACACTGGTATAAATGGTTGCTGAGACATTAGGTTTATAGGTATTTGTTAGATCTAGTGACTAGATCCAAAGAGTTGTCAGTTCAATACTAGGCTACAGCAGTGATAAACCAAAAAACTTGGAGAGTCAAGTTAAAGGGAAATAACTGAGACATCTGGAAGAGGCATGGTACATGGAACTAGAACAATCTACCCTAGTGGACAAAATAAAGGGTTTGGTTCGAAATTCCAATCACCTGAAGAAGGCTGGAGTGTACAATGGCCGAAATGTTGGGAATATGGCAATAAAGATGAGGATAATAGTTTGAATAATGTAAATAATATGGAGTTTATGTTGCTGCCTTTGGCTCAAATAATTGTCTCAATTCTATATGGAATTGAATAGAACAAGATCCAGATTTTCTCATTTGGAATTTTTTCCCATTCTTCTTGGCAGTAATCCCAAAGCTCCTGGAGACTGTGTGATTTTCATTGGAGCACTTGTTTCTTCAGTTCTCACCCTAATAGTTCAATTATATTAAGATCAGGACCTTCTGATGGCCAGTCTTCCAAAAGTTGAACATCTTCATCCTCAAGAAACTATTTTCTTATACATGATGAATGGCAAGAAGCATCATCATGCTGAAAAATTTCTCTGTCTTTGTAGTCTGGCAGAATTTTAGACCATAGTAAAATGTAATTTTCATTCTTTTAGTTTCCATGAAATTTTACCAATTTTCTTCGACCAATCACTTTTGATGCAATCCCACGGCATTGTGTTCACCACCAAATTTTACCCTCTTTGTGGTGTATCTTCCATTGTTTCTTTCTCTTACTTGTCTTCTTTCATAATCTTCCTTTCATTTCTCTCTTCTAACTTTTGTGGTCTTCCGGTTTTCTTTTCTTTTTGTTTTTTTTGCAAACATCTTTTAGATAGTTTGAACACTGTTCCTGGAAATTCCCAGCTTCCTGAATATCTCTTGCTGCATCATCTTCCCCTTCAAAGTCACAACTTTCATCTCTCTTTCATCAGATATTTTAGCCATGATGTTAGTATAAAAAAAAAAAGCAAAAAAAAAAGCAAGCTAATGTTCAATTTCAATGACATACCAAGGCATCTTACACTTATTTAACATAGAACAATGCCTACATAGAAATTTGCATATTATCATAATTTTATCATCTTGGATTTTTCATTAGCCAAGTAGCTTTACATGGCCTTTTTTCAAAGTTAACCTCCTGAAAGTGGTATATTTTCAATTACATGGCACCTATGAAAATGCAACAACCTATTTTCCAATCCTCAAGATTCACAAACACTAATGATAAAGGAAACAATCTTAACTTCTTATTAAAATAAAGATGTACAATCATATTATGTACTTGGCACCAAAACCTTTGCATGTCTCAAACATTTTTATACTGATTTTATTTTATTGTTCTTCATAGCTATAAAGCTGAAATTAAGTGCAGCTTGGAATCCATTGAAATCTTGCAGCAAATTTGTACAGCATCTTTAGCTGGAGAAGTGGACATCAACTCAAATTTGGAGGAACTTTTGGAACAACAGTCAAGTGCTAAAGTATAGTCATTGTCTTTTATTATTTTTTAAATTTTATGTTTTTGTGTTCAGAATGCATATGTTTGAAAGAATGTCTTTTTTTTTAATATTAGAAAGATTTATCAAAATTATTAATGGAAAAATGTTTTTGAAATTTTATTCTGGTCCCAACAGATTAATGTTTAGCACTTTGTATTATTTACAAGTGTGATTTTCTAAATTTACTGCTTAACTGCATTAAACTGGCTCCTGATTTCAGTCAATGTTATTTTTACTGCTGACAACACAACCATGAAATTCAAACACCTTTATTTTGCAGTTGCAAAACAAACATATCTACAGAATTCTAAAATTTAAAAATTGAAACATTGTCACCCAAGTCTCTATTTTATCTGTCTCATCCTATTCATATTGGTATCTGTCTCGTCCTATTCATATTGGTGTCTGTCTCGTCCTATTCATATTGGTATCTGTCTCGTCCTATTCATATTGGTATCTGTCTCGTCCTATTCATATTGGTATCTGTCTCGTCCTATTCATATTGGTGTCGGTCTCGTCCTATTCATAGTGGTGTTTGTCTCGTCCTAATCATATTCATATCTGTCTATATTCAAATCTATTGATCTCATTATGTTCACTGATGTTTCGGTTTATACATTCACCCACATTGATAGTGTATTTCTATGGTCTGTGCACTACAAAGTAATATTCTCTTACTGTGTATAAATTGGCCTTCCTGCGTCACTTTTTCAAAAATCACAAAAAGCCTTGTGAAAATTGCTGTTAGACTGACAGCTTGTCTATAAAAATGTGTCAGAAACAGCAAAAATGTATTGTCACAAGAGCAAGAAAAACTGTCTTCAGTAATGATATTATGATACTATTTGATTTATTCTTTTTATTTCAGGAAGAACTGCCAACTAAAAATTGCCTTGACTCTCCCATGGTACCTGAGCCTTCTCTTAGTACTGACTTTGCTATGAGTATTGCTCTTACCAAGTTCCAAAAAGTTTGGGAGATCTTCAACAGCTACTGGTGAGTGAGCTACCCATTTACTGGTAGTCTTTTGACAAATTGTTGAAAATGAAGCCATCATATTGATGTGTTTTGAGTGGTGGGGGAGCCATTTTATAACTGCCAATGCAATAAAGAGTTTACTTTCATTTCTGTTTGCATTATCTCTTAGGTTAGCTAATATTATTAATGAAGTGTAATAATTTTTTTATTTTATTTTTTTTATTTTCTCAAATTTGTTTCCGTATTTTTACTTATTTTCTTGTATTACACTAATTCCAGTGGTTGATTCCTCTTCAAGTGGCATCTTCCTCTTGCAGCCTCTTTCTCTTAAATGATGAAAAAGTTTTTAATGTGTTTTTCTTTCTAACATTTTCACTGCTGCATTGTTATAGCATTGTTGCCTAGCTGTGTTTGCCTGTTTTGGGGGAAAAATAGGAAATTGCTGTTTACTAGAAGTAAATGACTACAAAGACACTAATTTCTGTCTGAATTTTTGGAATGAGGATTTACCACTATTTATGTTCAGACTAATGTCCTCATTTTTGTTATCACAATGTTTCAGCCATCATACCCACTGGCCTTCTTCAGGTATCTGTCAGTTAGGGTAACCTTCAAGGAATTGCAAACTGACACCTTCACATTTAACTGAACATTGATGGGTGTTCTCATTCCACTGTCCATGTCTTGTGATCTTTCATCTGTTTTTTCTTATACTATTGTTCGCTCATTACACGGCTGAGGGTTACTGAATGATGTTATAAGGGCATATGGGGAGGAAGTAAGAAGTGCATATTATGAGGATATGTAGGATGGATAGCAGTCAACTCTTAAGATTGTAGTGATCAGGGAAGCATCTTCTTGGGTGTCTGTTCCACAAAGTAACAGTTCTGGGGAAGAAGTGGAACTTGTCCTTACCAATGGAATATGAAGGGAATAATGATGTTGATTGTGTATGTGGCATTGCGGGCTTACCTCTGATGGTCTGAACTGGTGGAAGTAAGGAATGTAGCTTGTCAGAACATCTGCCATGAAAATAACAATAGAATAGTGAGAGACTAGCAACATCTCAACTGTGGGAAAGGGGTTGTAAAGTGGAAAACAAGTCATCACCCACAAGGCCATGCAAACATTCCAAACTCTGTAAAGGCTGTAAAGTGAAGATTGGGCAGCTCTAGCCCAGATATGGCAGCAACACTCCATTTTTGGTTTGATCAGAGATAGAGCATGGCAGGAGGAGTCAGGTACTTTCTGGAATGGAACAAGAAATTGTGAGATGGAGAAAACCAAGTCATATCATGAAAAAGGATTGTATTCTTTGTGCTGTCAAAAAAGAAAATTCTAATCAAGATTGAGTCAACTTTAGTAGGCCTCGAAATATGATAATCGTTTGCACTTCCTTAGCAGTCTCGACCATTCACCCCCCTCCCCAGTAAAAGAACTCTACTTTGGACCACAGGATTGCGCTTGGCTCTTCTTGGGTGATGAGTTGTACATTGCGAGTTGTGGTGTGGCTTTTTGACCCTTTTGATTTACACCTCTAGTATTTTTTGACATTGGAAATACGAGACTAGTTTTTGATCTTTGGAATTATGACCATGGACTTAAGATTTTTTTGATCTGGACCTTCATATTGCTGTTTACCTCAGGAAGTGACCCTTTTTCAGTATCTTCAACAATGTTTCATATATACAAATTCCATTTGAGGTCTGGAGTGAGTTTTAGTCCCAATAGATGTCCAAAGCAAAGATCCTCATTGTGAGTACAACTGTTCATCAAACCAGAGTAAATTGAGGGTCTGGCCCATGATGAAATGTTACTAGCTTGGTTTTGTTGCTAAGAGAAGATGGAGATAGCTAACCGTATATAGACATCTTCAAGTGAAGTGGCTGAAAATATGCCAGCATATGTACCTGTCTACAGAAGTGTAAATCATGTGTAGATATGTAAAGATGAATTGTTCCAATGTTAGCTGTCAACAAATAATATAGATCATAATGAAGATGAATGGGTGGAGTCTGATGTTGGAATTGGAACATAAAGTAACCCTTTCAGGAAAAATTCTGGTTTGGTATTTTAATTTTTCACACAGTCAGGTCATGTACATGGAGTCAATTCATCCTCATTCCTTTCATATTCCTTACTTAATGAGGAAGTTTCACTCGGAGAACATCATTCTCAAAACTGTTTCATTGTAGAACAGTTTCCCAAAAGGATGCTTCCCTGATCACTACAATCTTAACTTCAAGTTTATCTAGCCTACATATCCTCATAATATGGACATTTTACTTCCTCCCTTTATGCTTTTGCAACAACCTCATTTAGTAACCCTCTATCTTCAGTAGCTCTTGAGCTTTGTATTAGGTGAGCAATAGTATAATAAAAAAAAGAAGGGAAGGTTATTCAGCTTTTTGTTGGTCATTTTCTTTCTATGACCATGGCAATTAAGTCTGCAATCTATTTAAGTAATTGAGTTTTATTGCATGATTAAAGGTATATTTCTATGTAAGAACTTACAATATTGAATAAAATTTTGTCTACTCTGACATCTCCATGGATTTATCTTTAAAGAAATATAAATATTTGGTAAATTGACAATTTTATCTTAGAAACATGCACAGATTAAGTAAAAGTAACTGATCTGAGAGAATATTTCTTCTCGGTTTTCTTTTAAAATACCCCTTTATAAAATTGATTCTTTTATGGGGCAAATGATGAAAATTTTATTGCAATCACATAATTCTTTCATTTTTTTTTTCAATAGCTTATAAAATCTTGGAGTAACTTAAATATTTTAAGTGTGCATTTGATTGTGAAGATCCTATATATTTATTTATACTTATCACTAACAAATTTAATTTTAATTATTGTGCTATTTTGCTTCCCACCCCCCTCTACTGGTTACAAGATAGGCATCTCACATGGCAATTTCTTCTATCTGTAAGTCTAGCTTGCTAATAATTACTTACCTTTACACCTAATATCCACACACTTCTTTGAAGTAGTCTCTTACCTGTTGTTTCTGTACTGGTTCCCAAAAGGTACAGTGGCAAAAGTCTCTGATACATTTGGTTCTCATGTGCTGTTCAAATTCTCTCAAACTTTTTGGTAATACCTCATATCTTATATTGTACATTTATTTTAAAAATATATTTGTTTTCTTTTTGTTTTCCCTTCAGCCAAGAAGTGGAGCGTGCATTACAGAGTGGAGCATCTCCTGAAACCTGTCAACAGGTTCTTGTTACCTTACAGACCTCAATTCCCATGATGGAAATTACATATAACCAATTTTCTAGGTAGGTCTTGATTAGATTGTAGTAAAATTATTCACTTGAGGATTTTGAAATGCAAAATCAGTTTTCCATTTCCTGAACTGCCATGAATTTAAACATTTCCTGATTTTCACCTCTGTCTGTCTCAGAGTGTGTTTTAATAAGGTTAACTATGAGACATGTGCTTGGAGTTGGTGCTTTCACTTATTTTTGGCTTGTAAGAAAATTGTTTTTATTAACTTTAGGTAAATTTGCTTTTGGACATTAGTAACATGTTTATTTTCATACAGTCTCTTTGTAAGCCAAGTTATGGCCATATCATGTTGAAACATTGGTTCCCGTTTTATCATGGACATTAAGCATTATTGAGCCTGGTCAGTATGTAGATGGGTGACTGCTTGGAATACCAGGTACTGTAAGCTCGGATGTGCAGGTGGTGTAATGTATAATGGCTTGGAATTGTTAATTGGAAAGCCAAGTTCCATTTTCAGTTAGTTTCATTATATTGACTTAGGAAAGGTATGAATCCACCTCTTCTCCCCCAGCTATGGGTTAATTAGTAAGACTATCACTAAATCATTATCTCGAAAAAAATTCTTACAATCTAAAAACATTTTCTGGCTTTTAAATAACCTGCAAAGGTTTGAAAAGCTATAGAAAACAAATCAATAAGTAAGTACATTATGATACTATAGAGACTGAAAAGACTGATCCTTAAAAAAACATTAAGAAAATTTACAAAAAAGAAAATCAATAAAATGTTAGTTGTTTCTCAATTGGCATTTTTGCAATGTATTAAAAAGGGTCTTTAATTTTACAACTGAAATTTTGAACTTGATTAGAAAATTCTCATGTTATTTTAATTACCATAATTTGCCAGCCCCATGTTCAAAAAGTTGAATTCAGTTATCCATCTTGTAGTTTGGTTGCCATCCAGAGGTATGAATCTGACTCTGTTCTGCAATTGAAGCTATAGCAGGCTGGGGAAGAAATAGATACCTTTCTCAAGGGTGTTTGTGTGAAAGTGAATGCTAGAATTTGAACTCTGCATGCTGATCCCACTTCCTGCACAATGTGTACCACCACAACAGATAAAACCTTGTGTTAAAAACATACACGCACAATCAAGGTTTTATTTGGATATTTATCTCCTTTGTGTTGCTGACATTGTTTCTCCAACATTTCATGTACATCTTTAGGTGTAACATTTGTAAGGAAAAAAAACTTTCTTTACTCAGTTGAGAACCTTGCCTTTAGTTAAATTAGATTCACCTCATGACTTATGGAGGTGAAGAATATTGTTTGTTTATCTTTAGTAAATTGACATGATTGATGTATTTGTGACCATTTTGTATCATTCCTCTCCTCCTAATGTTAGTGATTAAACAAATGTGTAGATTGGTAATATTAGCCGTTTTCTTATAAGGAAATATTTGGCATTCATTGACCAAGCAGCCAGTACTACTTTCAGTTGAAATTTATAAAATCTGTTAAAACAGTTTTTCAGTAAAATAGGTTTCTCAAGTTTAGTAATTGCTATTGCTCTTTCCAGTATTTAACCTTTTGTTTGAAGTAGTTTGGAAAGCTAGCATCTTGATTATGTCATTATTTTCTCTTGAAGTTACATGTGCTATCTATTTTAGTTGTTTCTGTTGTAGTCCTCAAATGATTTGGTTTCTGTTATTTGGTACAGTTTTTTGTTTTTGATTGTGTAGCATCAGTTCATGATGTTCAAAGGAGGGTCCTTGCTAAAACCTACAGGCTTCATTTACTTGAAACTATTTTTAACCATTGATCTGAGAAAGTGGTTGTAAACAGCTGACAGTTTAGACATTTCTGAATGAGTTTGATGCCATGCATGACATGCACAGAAAAGTCTCAATCCGGTGAGGTTATTTAAGAACATCATTTGAATTATTAGGCTAATGTTTTTTTTTTTTAAGTGTTGGAATGCTAATTATGCTTACAAAAGTTGTTGGCCAGTAATTCTCAGTGAGGATGGTAACATACCTTTGGGGGCTCTACGAATTCTCAAGAGGTTATTTAAGAACATCATTTGAATTATTAGGCTAATGTTTTTTTTTTTTAAGTGTTGGAATGCTAATTATGCTTACAAAAGTTGTTGGCCAGTAATTCTCAGTGAGGATGGTAACATACCTTTGGGGGCTCTACGAATTCTCAAGAGGGCAGTAAATGTTTTTGGAGAGTCCAATCTCAAACAGAGCAGTAAGAGAATTTTCTTGGAATCCACAGCAAATTACAAAATGATACATATTTGTTTATTCTTTTGACTATATATTTGTATTTTTAGATGCATTTGAAACATTTAGGTGCAATTACAATATGTATATGGATGAAATCCCTGCAAGCCAAAGTTTAACAACTTGTACAGTCTGACCTGGTGACTGCTGCTTGGGTGCTCCCACCACAATCTTACTTTCAATATTTGGCCCTGCTATAAGACAACAAGACATATGTTAAAATTAACTCAATTGCATTACTTTGGCTTCATTTACCACTGCAATTTTAACATGCGGGGTACCAGTCTGCACAAATGTGAGAAAAGTGGGGCTGGAGAAGAAATGGTTAAGAACTACTCTTACAGGCAATGTACATGCATGTGCACACAACAGCAACAAAGAATCCAAAAGAGACAAAATACAATAGTGAATTTCATTGATTGGTTTGTTTCAGGAAAAAGACATCATTCTATATTTGTTATTTATTAAGCTTACTTGAGTATTGCACCTGATGTGGAACATTCAAACTCACAGATGAATGATATATTAGCATATTTCAGATTACATGTCAAGTATCAAATAAATTTTATCGTTTCTATTTTGTTCACAGCTGCCTTGGACTTTCTGCAGTCGACATTCCCAAAGAAGTAAATATGTTCACAGTTCTTGCTGAGCAACTAAATGCTATTTTACCTCAACTTGGCTGTCAGGTGAGTAAGCATTTATACACACACACACACACACACACACACACACACACACACACACATATATACACACACACACATTCTGCTATTAATGCTTGTATTAATTCCTGACTACAGACAATAAATTTTTATTTTTCTTAGCATTTCTATAGGAAATTCATTATTGATGCATTTACATTATATATAGAAAATAACCTTAGTTTTTCAATAATACTTGCAATTCCTAATTACTGAAAATACCTTTCTCCATTTGCAGTGCATTTCTGCAGTAAAATCATCTGCCATGTATTACTGTAGTAAATTTATTTGCTGAGCATTTCTGTACTAAAATCATTAACAATTTATTAATATCATGCATATAGCCTTCTGATATCTCTTGCATTAATTCCTGACAATCCTATCGTGATTTTCTGTGCACAGATTGATTGCAAAAACAAATTTTAGTTCAAGAAAGTTCAAAATTTTGTGCTCAGTCATCCAAAATTTTCTGTAAAAATTTAGTTTATTAATTTAGAAATTTTTCTAAAGCTGAGTGAGTGGTGGTGGAATAATGGTAATTTCAGCGAGCAGTGAATTAATAAAAGAGAAAAAAAAAGAAAAGGAAAAAGTTGATACTTTGCCTCTATGTATCACATTCAAATGTAATGTATGTTAAATCCCAGGGTTCCATTTTTTTCCTCTACTGCATAACTTGTATTATTGCAAAGTTTCCAAATAGTTTTCAAGTGATGCTAACCAATTTCAAAGAAGCTAAAAATAGCATTTCTTTTTTTTCTTGCAGGACAATAATCCTCTGGTCAACTGTGTACACTTACAGACACTTTTTTCCAATCCTGAGAAACAGTAAGTAATCTTAATACTAGCCTTGAGAATTCCATAGCAGAAATTTCTACAATATTCTTTGGTTATCTTTCATGGAATTTGTATAATTTACTTAGAATATAAGTTTCTGAAAAGTAATTTTGTTTTTAGTTTAAAAAAACTGTTTTCAAGGTTTAAATATGTCTCAGGAGGAATATTGTTTGTTAGTTACAATTTTTGTATTTATAAAATTAACAAAAATGGGGGCATTCATCTTTACTGCTACATGAGAACTAATTTAACACATTACATTATTAATTCTGTCTGGTTTTTTTTATTATGTCTGCTTTATTAATTTATATAGATTATGGTAAATATGACTTTCCTTTAAACTACCTTTTCTTTTTATAATTTACCATTTGTTCCTATATTGTTCTATCTTTTTGTATTGTAATATCAAAAAAATGACCAACAGTAATTGTTTCAATAAGATAAAAAGGAATAGGAACATTTGACCATAACTGACCAATTTGAGCATCTTGTGTAGAGGAGTAATCTCACACCTAAAAAGTGGGTGGATACTTACAGCTTTGGTTATAAACTTGAACAATACTACATTTCTTATTCAAACAGGACCTGTCTACCATTTTGACTCAAGTGCAAACAGGACCTCTGTCTGGGCTTTTCATGGTAGTGCAAGCAGGACCTGTGTCTACTTTTTTTACTTTAGTGCAAACAGAACCTCCATTTATCATTTTTGACTCTAGTGCCAACAGGACCTCTGTCTACACTTTTGACTCTGGTGCAAAGAGGACTTCTGTTTGCCATTTTTATTCTAGTGCAAACAGGACATCTGTTAACTCATTTGACTTGAGTGCAAATTGGTCCTGTGTCTATCTATATTGATTCATTGTGATTTCTGATACATAAGATTTATATTTGATGTTAGTTAATTCAACAAAGATTGATATATTGTTAAATTAACCAACTTAACTAAGCAATTTCTTTGTGGCTTGTAACATTGATGACCTGGTTTCTTCTCTTTTAGAGAAATGCTGACCAATGGCCTGGCTCAACTTGAAGTAATGATTCGGGGTCTGCATACTTATCAGGGGCATTTGGTAGGCACGTGACACACAACCTCCTGTCAGGTACCACTCACTAATCACTGCCAAGTCATAAACAGTAATTTATATGTCATTTACTGCTGGTTCATTAACTTGAGTTCATTTTCAAATCTTTCAAGATGTGTTTTTTTTTATGTCCTAGCAGAAAATATCAAAATCTGTGCTCAGTTCAGTCAAAAATATCTTCACAATTGAAACAGAAGCAGTTTTATATTGTTACTTGGATTTCATCATCAGGCACATCTTGGTTACATAATAGCCTCTCTTAACATTAAATGCTTATAAAATGTTATGGCTATATTAGATGGATATAAGAGCCAGAAATGATGTTAGGTATCATAGATGATAGGGTTCTAGGTTTTTGTATAGAAAGTGAGGGATCCTCACTTTGTTTTTAATAATCTGATTTTCCAGTTACGAAAAAGGTCAGTTGTAACTAAGCATGGCTTGATGTTTGTGAGCTTTTAGGGTTCTTATTCTGTGTGATATAACTGGGGATCAGTTTTATTATTATTCAAATAATAAACTGATTCTCAACCAAATTATTTCAATTCAGGCAGGTTTGTATAGTGCAGAACATGAGATAAGACAATGTGCACCTTGGTTATAAAGTCATCGATCATCTTCATTATTAACCAAATAATTTCATCATCTGCTCTATATTTTATATTATAGATTAATAGCAAAAAAAATTAAATATGCACTTGTTGTTATTTGGATTTTTATGGAGATTGCATTGACTCATCAGCAGACTTTATTGTAAAAATTTAACATTTTACAATTCAGTCACTTGATGAGTGGACGTAATCTCTGCAAAAGTTGCATAGGGACAAGATAAATGAATGAATATTACGATTAGTGCTCTATCTCGTTGATATCAAGCACTATAATTACAATGACTGCTTCTCTTAAAAGATTTACCTTCTAAAACTATGCTGGGCAACTGTGTTTTTTTTGACAATCTTTTTGTGTGTGTGAATATATATATATATATATATATATATATATATATATATATATATATATATATATATATATAAATTATTATTAAAAACAACAGATATTTTGTGTCCATTAATTTTAATGATCGACTTTTTCAAATTAAAAATAATCCTCCTCAAATAAGGAGGAAATTCCATCAGAAATTATCTGAGGTTGATTTTTGGAAGAAAAGTACCAAAAATATGATCCAAGCTTTTGACTTTCTTAAATCATTATCAGGGTAGGTAGACAATTGGTGTGTTGTGATGATGCCAAAGAGTGTTGTGACATGTTTTTATATATATATATATATATAAAATATATATATATATATATACACACACACACACACATTTGAGGATACAGGCTCTTAAGTTATAATTATTTTTTATTTATTGATGGTTGTTTTTGCTGTATGATTAACATATTACCAAAATCAGATGTACCTCTATTACAAAAAAGACAAGAGCAACAATAAGCATCATACATATGTAAATGCTGGTTGTGTTGAAAAGGTTTATGTGGCTGCGTGTTGAATAGCATTTAACAATTATACATTTTTGTATCAAGGAAAAACAATGGAAAACCGATTTTTGTTTCAATGATAAAATGTATATTAAAATCAACAAATACAAAATATTTTTTGTAATGTGTGAAACAATAAGATAGGTGAAGTTGTTTCCCTTTATTTGTTAGCTGAAAGATTAAATGTAAATAAACAAGTTTTCTGAAAGAATGTTCAAAGTTCTGTATTAGATAGAATGATGTTTTCAGAAGAACATGTAATAAATCAGTTTGTGGATTAGATATAACTAACAGAGCTGTTGCAACTTGGCTTGTTATATAGAACTGATGGTGAATGATTTTTAAGTTCTGTGTGCATGTGTGAGTAGAATGAATAGTCTGTGTAGACGCATGTGAGTTGCTGAGTTCTACTGAGTTCTGCTTCTACTGGTTATTTTTGGAACAAATTCCGGTTTTTATATCTGTGGGTAGGCTCCCAGGACAATGGCGGGATAAATTTCGAGAGTACACGAAAAATATCTGATTGGATGAAAAATTACCCAATCGGTGATTTTGTAACAAAAGCATGTTTGTGAATTAACAGTAGGAAAAATTCAGTGTGGTGAATGCGATCAGTAAATTGTCCTGTGATAGTTAGTATTTATTATTTGACCAATCACAGTTGAGAAAAATGTAGGCGTGTCAAACATAGTAGTAATTGCTACACATAGATATGTAAAACAAGTTAATAAAAATAAATACATCAGATTTATTATTTATTACAAAACCTCAAAACTAACAACTTGGTTATTAAAAATAATATATCCCAAACTTTCAGCCCTCTACATAAGACCAATGTTGTTTATGAATATACTTACCCACTTGGAGAATGTTTCTCTGCAAATATAAAATATAAAACATCTTACATAGTATATGCTACAACCACACTTTCACGGAAACTCACCTACCACCTATGGGACCATAGTGCCATCAGACAACACATTAATAAGCAGCATAAGGACCATACTAACATTAGACAACTACTCACAAACAATGCCAAAATACTAGCAAAATCAAATAGTAAAAACAGACTTATGATCCTTAAAGCAGTACTCTTGCAACAAAAACAATTATAACTTAAGAGCCTTTGTCCTCAAATGTATATACTAAAAAAAAAAACCCCTGTCAGACCTTGTAGTTAATTTAAAGTAGTATTTTAAATTAGAAAAGACAAATTGTTTGAAAATCAAAACACTGTGAAATCCAAGATCAAGACAAACTGATAATTAAAAACACTGTGAAATCCAAGGAGGGTGCAGAAGAAAATGTTGCAATCAAAAATTGTACTCCAATATCAAGAAATCCCAGCACACATCTTTTTTGCTGTCAATCCACTGCCCATTCCAAACCGTCTGATTCAAAAAAACTGCATGCTGAAAAAAGGATGTGCTCTTATATCAGTAATCGGTAAATGCTTCCTTACACGTGCTGCCAATATCAGATTTTCGTTGATGTAAATGTCATTGACATATGCCGACGTGGCACACTTGATTGTCTGGTCTTGAGACATCACTACTTAATGATTGTTTTCATGATGAGTGGAGCCACAATGAGACTGAAAACCAAGCTGTATGAGACAATATCTTTGGCCCTTAGTTACCACAGTCTGATATGGCCTCAATGATTTGTCAATGCAAATCTGAAGATATCCTCAAATCCAGTAGTGATACATTTGCGCCTTCCTTGCGGCATTCCCTCAACTTAGCCGCATAGGCATCAGCATTAGCAGTAAATGCGTCAACATGCTCATTGAACTCCCTGTACTCCATAACTAGATGTACTTTTTGCTTGTTGTGTTGGATCACGGCCATTAATGGAACCAGTTCCTTAGGTGGTCCGAGCCTTTTTTCGGGGTAGGGCAACAGCCAGCCATTCTGTATTCAACTCTGAAGTTCAGCTTTGTAGCTCCTTCTGACACATTTGGGAACTCTGTACACCAGTATCTTATTGTGAAGAAGCTCTGGCACCTGTCACCATTTACACTTAGCAGTCCAATGATTCTGTGCTTGGTTGAACTCTGCATGGAAATCTGGCTCATCAAGACAGATTGCTGTGCACACAGTCACCTTTTTCCTGGCAAAGCCTACTACTCCTACGGACATGATGGTAACACCACTTGCTGCTCTTTATAGCGTCAGTCCTAAGTATGAGGTTAAACCCCAACACCTCCGTGTCTACAACTAGGGCCTCAACGTATACTGGCTCTGCGCTATTTATACCCAATTAGAGTCAACCTCACCCACAGCATCTTAGTGTTTTTCTGTCAGCTGTCCTGCACGCTTGTCTCTTCAGGCCTCCAGGAGTGGTACACAAATCTGCAGACCAGCATCTGCATAATCCAGTGTCCACTAAGGCTGTACATCTTCCATTCACAAATATGTCAATTGTTGGCAATGCCCCGTTCTTCACTTCCTTGGGGAGTAAGCTGGCGCTGATGGCTTTTCCCCAGAGGCGTTTCCCTGACACTGATGCAACATGCCCAATCTCATTATCTCAAAAATATCGCATTGTTTGGTGTGACTGTTGTGATCGATCAGTAGCCATCTTTGATCGTCCCTGTAAGCAGTTCCTTGCCAAGTGATTGTGTTCGGAACACCTATGACAGATAATCTCACGCCTTTGTATCCCAGTCTGCATATGAACTGATTGAGCGGCAGCAGCGATCTTCTCAGGTTCTTCAGTGTCAGCCATGATGGCCCGTATTCCGGCCACCAGTTGTTCCAACGTCATAGCTTCCATTCGTGATGATGCCTGTAGTAGCCATCTTACATGCTGTGGCAGTCCTGAAATGAATGCGCAGACCATCTGACAATCTCTGACAAGCAGATCAGGTCATTGCAAAGCTGCCAGATATTCGTTTGGCATCTCATCTGGACGAAGTTGCTACGCCACAAATTGATTGTACGCATTGAATGACTTTGGAGTGTAAGCTGTTATGAGTGTCTATTTGATGTGTTGCAAACTTGCTTTCTCTTTTTTGTTTAGTTGCTGGTATACAGCGCTCTTCTGCAAGGGTAGTATCAGCTCGACATACGTTCTCTTACAATGGTGCAAATATCATGTTGACGCGCTGAATCCACTGTATAACTGGTTCATCCATAGCGGAAACACCAAATTCCGGAATTAGTTGATAATTGAACATCTTATCCATGATAAATAAAAAGCAACAAAGTGAAAGAAATTCAATTAACTGAAATGGCTTGTAGTTAATTTAAAGTTGTATTTTAAATTAGAAAAGGTCAAATTGTTTGATGATCAAAACACTGAAATCCAAGATCAAATCAAGACTGTTTGATAATTAAAAACACTGTAATATCCAAGGAGGGTGCAGAAGGAAATGTTGCAATCAAAAATCGTACTCCAATATCAAGAAATCCCAGCACACGTCTTTTTTGCTGTCAATCCACTGCCCATTTAAAACCGTCTGATTCAAAAAACTGCGTCTTGAAAAAAGGATGCGCTCTTATATCATTTGTGTCCTCACGTATGCAAAACCACCAACACGTGCTATGACGGAATTACAAATGGCGACCATGACTGCCCCTTTGGTTTCACTTCACTACATACCCTTACTTGCTTATGTCACAACACTCACTAGTTCTATGAAACTCACCTATTATCTCTACCTACTCTGATGAACACTTAAGAAAGTCAAGAACTTGGAGTATATTTTTCTTCCAAAATGAATCTCAAACAATTTCTGATGGAATTTCCTTGTCTGAGAAGGATTATTTGTAATTTGGAAAAGTCAATCATTAAAATTAGTTGACACAAAATATCTATTGTCTTTAATATTTGCCTAAATGAATATTTGATGCCTATATATACACACACACACATACATATTATATAAGTACAGACAATCCTTAAAAATCCATTTTGGTTATAATTTATTTTTGAATATATTCAAATATTCATCTTTCCAGACCAAAGTCTTTCTAATAAATGGAATCAATTTGTCCAGACAAAAGGAAAACAGAGAGGAAAAAAAAAGGAAATGGAAACAATTTTTATATTAAAAGAGGAAGAAAGAAAAATTTCAATATAAGGTTTTAAAAAAAATTGGGGGGAAAGAAAGGAAATAAGAAAAAATTAAATGCGCTGATAGGGTGGTATAGAAATTTTTTCTTTAAGGACTGAACAAGTTAATGTACAGGGTAAGGGAGTGGGTGATTGGACTTAAAATACAGTAATATATCTAATAGTCATGTCATTTCTGAAAGCAAAAGGAATCTTCATCACATTATAATCATCACACTTTCAAATTAATAATAATAATAATATTTGACATCAATAAAATAAAGTAAAAAATTTAAAATATATAAAAAAGTATAAAATATTAATTAAATAAAATAAATAATGAACAAATTTAAAGAACTTAAAATATATATATATATATATATATATATATATAAGGTTAAAAATAATAATAATAATACACTAAATTGCAAAAAGGAAAAATATAATCTAAAATTTCAAAATATTCTGCCTAATAATAAAGTTCTAGATCCCTTCAAAGCTAATGTTTAACTTAGTTAAAAAAAATTACCTTTAGAAACCCATGTAACCAATTCCAATATAAATTTTAAAAAAAAGGTAAGATGTGGATTAAAATTCTAAGATGTGGATTAAAGCTGATAAATCTAGAAATATTTACAAAATTGAACCCTTGGATTATCACAAACTCGTCCTAAATAAAATCACTAGTACTTATTGTGTTTAGTAGAGTGTATTCTGCCTATGTTGCCTCTACTGCTTTTTCTTTCTTCTACACACCATTAGTGTCATCTACAGAATTACTACTGTCCCCTAGCAAACAATGTAGCTGCTTATATAGTATGTGTTGATACATTTGCATAGGTGTGATGTGCATTGAACCGGATTTCCTAGTACAGCTGCAGCAACTTGAACATGGTTCATACAAGGTAAGCCATGCTCTCTATTACTACACTTATAAAAAAGACAGCAACAATAGCACGATTTCTTTAATTAACAAAGATGCTGCTAAATTAGCTAATAAATTTGATATTGCAGACAGAATTGGGAAAACTCATATAAAAAATGAATATTTACTTTTCAAAGATCACAAACCTAATTTCAGCAATAACCTACAATCATGATTAATTAATCCTTCCAAAATGGAATTAGGCTTAATTTAAAAAAAATATACTTAAAAGAATAATACAAACTATACAAGAAACCTATTATAATAATCTTTGGAAAGATTCTTTGGATACTAAAAAATATTTCCAGAATATTAAAAATAAGGCTACTTTTATCCAATTTGGCATTATAGACTTCTACCCCTCCATTTCTAAAGATCTATTATTAAAAAAAAGTTTAAATTTTGCAAGAAACTATATTAACATTACTAATGATGAACTTGAAGTTATCTTAGCGTCTAGACAATCTTTACTGATATGTAACAATTCTACTTGGGTTAAAAGTCTTAATGATAACTTTGATGTTCCTATGGGTGCATATGACTCTGCTCTTAATTCTAGTGTTTACAGAATAGTGTCTAGGTATCTATATATTAGACACTCTTAGTAGGATTATTGATCCTAAACAAGTAGGTTTCTACAGAGATGGACTTATTTTCATCCCAAATAGTAATGGTTCTCTATCTTCTAGAATACAGAAAACGATTATAAGAGCTTTCCAATTTCTGGTTTTTAAAATTTAAATCTCATCTAACCTTAAAATAGTTAATTTCTTAGATATCATTTTCAATCTCTTTAACAACACATTCAAACCATTTCATAAAGAAAATCAAACTCCTATTTATATTAATATCAACTCCTATCAATCCTAACTCAATAACTAGTCAAATCCCTAACACTGTAAACACTAGAATTAATAGATTATCATCTAACAAAAAAATCTTCAATGAGAATAAAATAACTTATAACGAATCCCTCAGATAAAGTAATTTCAAACAAAAATTGGTTTACCAGGAAACTTTGAAAGACAATACAAGTAATAAAACCAAAAACAGAAAAGGGAATACAATATGGTTTAACCCACCTTTCTATAAACTATAAATATTGGCAGATATTTTCTAAATTTAATTGACAAACATTTTAATCATAATAACCCTCTATAAAGAATTTTCAATAGTTATTCCTGCACTAACAATATACAAAGTATTATTAACTTGCACAACAACCTATTATTAAAAAAAAATTATGACAGCAAAATACCAGAAAATAAGCCTCCTTGTAATTGCAGAATCAGAACTAACTGCCCAGTTGGAGGCATTTGTAATTCTGAAAATGTGGTATACAAAGCTACCATTTATCCAAGAGAAAATATCAATGAGAAAAAAAGTACACATAGTGATATCCAGAAAGTTTACAATCACTGGCATTCCTTCTCCAATGCTTCTTTAAGATATCAAACTGCTCTATCCAATCATTATTGGAATCTTAAAGATGGAGGCATCACCCAACAAATTAAATGGAGGATCATCTCTCAATCTCAGACTCCCAACAATTCCTGGGACAGATGCAATCTATGCATACAGGAAAAAATCATAAGGATTAAGTATTAAAATATTGATGAATTATTGAATCAAAGGAACAAACTTATCTTCAAATGTAGACACAAGTACAGATTTAAAATTCCTTAAAAACATTCATTTTGGAGATTTAAAATTCCTTAAAAACATTAATTTTGAAGTGTTAATTCTGTTTTATATAGGTACTGACACGTATATTATACTTTATCAGGGATGCGTGTATTTCGTTGAAATGTACACAACCCTTAGACAGTTAGCATAAACTCTCATCGACAATCAAGACTCTGAGACATGGTATGTTCTAGACACAGGTTTATTGACAGTCGACAAAGGTAAAACTGAAAGGAATAAAAAACACGTTTCTTCAGAATCACATAGAAAGAAAATGAAGGTGAGGAATTACCAAGACCTTAAAGAAAGTTGTAGGTATGAAAAGCTAACAGAATAGAAGCATTTTGGGCATAAAAAATACTCAAAGAAAGAAAAAGAATACAAATTAGGCAGAGTAACAGTCAAATTCCGAGAGGATAGATGGAGGTTCCGCACGTGGTGAGAAGGTAAACAAAGTTCGTTGTAGGAAGGAAATGATACTAAAAAATAATGCTTGCATTAAAAGATTCCATAATAAGAAGGAAGAAAGGCAATAGTTCTTACCGGAGATGTCCAAGAATGACGAGATATTTGAAGGATGGAAACTATACCATACAGCCGTGCTGGGGGCAGCTAAACTAGATAAAGGGCTGACCACCGGAAAACTTCAACCGGTGTAGGGTCAGAAAGAAGCCCCCAAGCTAAAGGGGCCGGTTAAGGTAGATGAGTGCTAGTGAGTCTATTGTTTACTAAACAGAACATATATGTACATGTATACACATTTTTGTATATGATCATTTATGTGATTTTCTTGCCTACATCAGTTATAATCTTAAATTATTAATTATTTTTATATTAATTTTTGATAATATCTTTATTATTTTATTATTATTTTTATCCTCATGTATATATATATATATATATATATATATATATTTTAAGTTCTTTAAATTTTGTTCATTATTTATCTCTTTAATTAATATTTCATATTTTTTATATATTTTAAATTTTTTACTTTATTTAACTTTATTTATTGATGTCAAATATTATTATTTGAAATAGTGGTTATAATGTGATGATGATTTCTTTTGCTGTCAGAAATGACATGTCTTAAACATATTACTGTATCTATTTTAAGTCTGACCACCCCCTCCCTTACCTGTATATTAACTTGTTCAGCCCTTAAAGAAAATATAATTTCTAGGTCACCCTATCGACTCATGTTTAATTTTTTCTTATTTTCTTTCTTTTCTTTCCCTCCCTCTCTCTCCCTCCCCCCAATTTTTTTTAAACCTTATATTGAAATTTTTATTTTTCTTCCTCTTTTAATATAAAAATTGTTTCCTTTTTTTTTTTTCTTTTTACCTCTCCATTTTCCTTTTGTCTGGATAAATTGATTCCATTTATTAAAAAAAACTTCAGTCTGAAAAGATGAATATTTGAATATATTCATGAAATAAATTATAACTGAAATTGATTTTTAAGGATCATCTGTATTTATTATATTGTTCTGTTACTTACACTGAGCTCTCTTTGGATTAATGTCCTCCCTACTGAGATATAGAGAGTTCTGCTTGAATGTTTAACTCCTCCCAAACATGGTAATTGTTATTGTGAAAAAATTTAAAATAAGCCTATTAAATGTGCATTCAAACACCAATTTGTAAAGTAGACCTTTCAAAGAATGAACAAAAAGAAAAAGAAAGGATATATTATTTATTTATTTCACCAAAACTGAAAATTTGATATACGTGAGAGCATATGAACATTTGTATTTAGTACCTTGTGGGACCTACTTTTGCAGCAATTACTTCAAATATCTTCTGTAACCACTGACCAGTCTCTTGCATCTGCTGTTGGAGATTTTTGCCCACTTCTTGTAAAACTCAGACAGTTCAGAGAGGTTGGAGGGACATCTGGCATGAACTACCAGTTTTAAGACTTTGACTAGGTTAATGCAGAGTATGAATTCTCTTTCTTTTAAGTCTTTCTTTGGTAGTTATGCTGGTATGCTTTGGGTTATTGTCTTGTTGCACAACCCATTTTCCCTCACCGATGACACAAGATTTTGATGCAGAATTTGTTGATAGGACTGAGAAATCCTGTTTCCTTGGATAATATAGTGTCTTCCAGGTCCAGAAGCAGAAAAGCAACCTCAGATCTTAGCATTACCACCGTCATGCTTCACTGTTGGAATGAGGTTCTGTGCTTGATAGTGTTGGCTTTTCTTCAGACTTAACCAGCTTTGTGTCCAAACAATTCTATCTTTGACTCATCTGTACAGAAATGGAATGTCTATTCAGTTTTTGTCTGATTGTAAATACATGTACATTTACTGTAGGTGCAGCTGGAGAGGTTTGCAACTCTCTTGAGGTGATGTGTGGGTTGGCCTTTATCTGATTTATTAATTTTCTAATATTTCTTGGTGATAGTTTTGATGAGTGTTCACTTCTAGGCAGAGTTGTGGTTGTATAGAATGTTCTCCATTTGTAAATAATTTGTCTTGTGGTAGATGGAATTGCAATCTTTTTGATATGGTGTTATAGGTTAAGTTAGCATGTTGGCGTATTGTAGGTGTGTGCGTGTTCACACACAAACAATTACAAGCAGTAAAACTTGGGTTTCTACTATGGACTGTTTTTTTTTTGTTTTTTTTATATACAATCTGTAGGGAAACAAAGTTCTCAATGTCTCTTGGGTATGACTGTTTTCTTTTTTTGTTCTGTTCATATCCTGACCAAGATACTTTCATGGAATGTGACCAAATGAGGTTTATTTTTCAGCATAGCCCCCCTTGTGGTCCATACACTTCCATCGGTGTTGCAGTGCTTAATCCCATTGGTGAAGAAGCTTCCGTCCTGTTGGTCAAAAAAGTCATCAACAGCAGATATGACATCATCATCACTGCAATACTGGTTCCCAGACAAGTGTTTTTTCATGTTGGGGAACAGATGATAGATGGAGCCAAATCAGAATAATAGGGACGGTGTTTAATCAATGCAAAGACACAGTCACACACAGCAACCACTGAAACCAAGAACTTTTGTGCTGGAACATTGTCCTAATGAAACAAAACTCCTTGTCTGATTTGATTGGTCTGCTAAAATTGCATAGACACTCAAATCTGAATTTATTACCTACTTGACTTCAACACAGTGGGAGAGGGGGTGCTTTGGGTTTTGGGAGGTCACATACTTTTGCATATGTCAGATTTTCAGTTTTGGGAAAATAAATCACATGTTTTTGAATAAATAATTAAAATACATCCTTTTTCTTTTTATTGGTGTTCATTATTTGGAAAGTCTACTTTACAAATTGGTGGTTGGATGCATATAATAGGCTGATTTTTAATTTTTTCACAATAACAATGATCATACCTGGGAGGATGGTTCACATACTTTTAAGCAGCACTATATATATATATATATATATATATATATATATATATATAATTATTATTATTATATATATATATATATATATATATATATATATATATATATAATAATAATAATAATTATTTAAAAAAAAAATATGATTCCATTGCTACAAAAGAGTTCTCATGTTTCAAAAACAGAAGCTAAAAACTCCAATTTAATTATAGAAATTAAATTGAATTAAAGTACCCAGCTCTTTTCATCCTCAAGCGAATTTTTCACTGACAACTATTGTATCAACATATTAGTTACTTTCAGAAAGAGGTTAAGTCAAGGTAAGGTCGGGGTGCCTATTTTCAAGCGAATGATGACATCCGTTCGACGCATATCGTCTGGCCTATTTCAACAACAGAGAGTTATTGGCATTTTTGTTACACCGTTAAATTTGTATACCTAAAAATTTTTTCTAAAAGGATTGTTTGTATATAAATACATCGTATTGAACTGCAATTTGTTTTTTTGACGACTTCATAAAGGTTTTTTTTTATCTTATGATTGAGTTAAGTTTTTAAATCTATTGCTTTAATTAAAATTGTTTATAGACTATGAAATTTAAAAATTTTTTAAGCTAATTATTTAAGGTGAAAATTTGATGTTGGCAAAAAATCGTTAACTCGTGTCTATGATTTAATAAATTTTAGTTTTATAGAAACTTAATGTGTAATTTTTCATGTAGACATAAAGGGTATGGGTCATCCCAGGTTTTACAAGTTCTTGTTCTATTTATTATTTTCCATTTTACTTTTGGTGTTTTATTCATTTCTTTTAAATGCCAAAAATATTTAGATAGGGATGTCTGATTTCTATTTCTAATATTATTGAAGGACCTTTTGTGTTGTCTCCACCTAATTTTAAATTCATTCTTCGTGGATCCTATATATATCATTTAAGTGTTAGGGCTCTCAGTAGATGAGATTGTGCATTGGTATACCACAGATTCTATGCAGCATTTATTTTCCAACGGGCGGTCTTCAGGGTTTCTACAATCACATAATTTTCCATTATTTTTGTCTAATTTTAATTTAGGGTTTTTATTATATTTTGGCATGCGTGTTTTTTCCAGGATTTTATTATGTTTTTTTTTATGATTCTTTCTAGATTTTCAGTGCAGCTGTAGCTTAATTTTAAGGTGTTTTTATTAAAGATCTTGCTAAGTTTGCTATCAGTAGGAAAGTGTTTTTCAATTAAAGCTACAAATTTTTGTTCTAGCTTAATACTAACCATTTGGTTGAACGGGGGCATATACCAAATGATTTTTCTTTTCCTGTTTTTCTTCTGGTTAGTACTATTGTTTCTATAATTGATGTTAGCCTTTTTGTATCCATTATTTTTTAGAGCTGTGTTGTAAAAATTACTATGTTGTTGGAATATTTCTTCATTTGTGGAGTTCATGCTGATTCTTTTCTCTATTGATGAAGGTATATGCTTAATTGTAGATGGAGGGTGGTTTTACCTAGGGTGTACATACAAGGGGTTAGCATTAGGTTTTCTGTAAGGTAGGTATATGTTGTTCATTAAGTTCAACATATACCTACCTGACAGAAAACCTAACGCTGTTGATACAATTGTTGTCAGTGAAAATGTAAACCCTTATGCCCCTTATTAAAATAATTGTTTTCACCATTTCCATAGTAATTAATATTACGAATGTATATGCTTATAAAGCTCCGTAAATTTCAAGATTAGTTATTCCAAAATTCGCTTGAGGATGAAAAAGAGCTGGGTACTTTAATTCAATTTAATTTCTATAATTAAATTGGAGTTTTTAGCTTCTGTTTTTGAAACATGAGAACTCTTATGTAGCGATGGAATCATTTAAAAAAAAATAATTATATTTTAGGCTCTACTTGTATATTGAGCACTGCTTTTTAAAAATAAAAACAAAAATACTAAAGAACTTCGGATTATTAACCTAACGGTTCTTTCCTATTTTCTATATATTTACACACACACATACATATACATATATATATATATATATATATATATATATATGTGTGTATATATATATATATATATATATATATATATATATATATATATAAAAATATAGTCTTAATGTATGCAATATTTATGGGTTAAAGTGCTCAAAAAGAGTGTATGTAAATATAAGTATAAAAGTGGACATTGAGGTCAACACCCAATGGCAACAGTTTGTTTCATGCTTAAGAGCAATTTTCAGACCATGTGCATTGTGATTTGACTCAACTATTTATATATGCTGGTCAATGGTGCATTATGGTTAGGTCTATTATTCTAACAATTATTGGATGGTAATGGTTGTGTCTCAAATTGAGTAAAAATAATTGTGGATCCGCAAAATGCTTTCTAAATATATATGGGAAATTAGAAACATAAACCAAATCACACCAAAAATATGGAAAATAAGGAAAAAAGCATCAGCCTACAATAATAAATTCTAAAACTGTAAACTCTGTCTAGAGAAGAAAATAGCTATAATTACCTTCCCAGACCAACACAAAATACTAATGAAATGATCAGAACTCATCTCAAAATGCAGACATGAAAACAAATTTTTACTACGTCATTTAAAAATAGAAAACTAAAAACAAATGAAAAAAAAAGAAAAATATATAAAATAATCCAAATCAATAAATAAGTAAACAAATTAAATAATAAACAAATTAATAAACTATGGATGTACACATAAACACAAATGTAATAATAACAATCAACAACAAGTAATCTATATAATGTGAATGTCAGTGTGTCACACTTTTTCAACTTTATTCCTAGAGGCTGTAGCCCAACATATCATACTCTGTGACCATGTTAAAAACATTCTGGACCTCCAATCTTGAAATTTTGGATTCCCAAGTTTTCATTACTGCGATTGTTTTTGGTGATTTTATTTATGTGATTTTTTTTGGTGATTTTATTTATGTGATTTTTTTGTGGCAAATTTTTTTTGTACAATAACAATTTTTATAACTTGGAAATAAATTAGGGAATAATCAAAATTAATTGCGAAATCCAGTGAAAGTCACCAGTGAAATAAACTTAAAGACCTATGTACATCAAATTGTCTTTAAATTAAGTGGTGGCAGAAGAATTATTGTTGAACTTTTAAAAGGTAAGCTTAAATATTAATGCAATACTAAAATCCAGCGATCAACTTTGAGTTCTTTTGTAGTTTGTCACCTATAGCATCTACTCCTTCTTACCTATTGTGATGAAGGCTTAATCAAGTGCCCTCCACAGGAGTTACCTTAAATGCCGCCCAATAAGGAGGCTTTTAAGCTATTAATAATTAACCTGGCATCTCGGATAGAAAAGGACCTCCAATTGGTTGTGAACTGGGGCAAGAAATGGACAGTTAACTTTAATGCCTCTAAAACTAAACTGCTCTCTATTAACCACCACAAGGATCCATCCCTGCATCCCATTAGAATGTCTGATGACCAACTCCTTGAGAGCTCCTCTCTGCGGCTGCTTGGTCTCACGCTGTCCGCTGATCTGAGATGGAACAAATACTTTGAATCAATTGCATCATCCACCGCAAGGAAAGTTGGCTCCCTGTGCCGAGCCAGGAAATTTTTCTCCCCGGAATCTATCCTCCAAATCTATAAATCGACCATTCGCCCTTGCATGGAGTATTGCTGCCATATATGGTCTGGAGCCCCTGCTGTTTGCCTCAGGGTTCTTGATAAGATCCAGAGACGGATATGCAATGTAATTGGCCCCGATCTGTCATCTCGTCTGCAGTCTCTCTCTCACCGACGCGACGTTGCCTCGCTCTGACTTTTTTATAAATACTTTCACTGTAATTGCTCCGAGGAGCTGCTTTCGCTGGTTCCTAGGCCTCATGAATTTAAACGTCCCACGAGGCTGGCATCCCGTTCCCACCCCTTCACTGTTGAAACTGTTAGATGTAGACGTCTCTTCTACTCCAATAGCTTCATGTCTCGCACATCTCGCCTGTGGAACTCCCTTCCTTATTCCTGTTTCCCTGACAAATACAATCTCCAACTATTTAAGTGTAACGTCAATCGACATCTCCAGCTGCCTTGATCTATCCTCTTCCCTTCCCTTCTCCACATCCTTTCACCTTTCATTCCCATTCTGCTCTCGCTCCAAATCTTCTGTAACCCCCTAGCCTTGATTGATTCACTATCTTTCTCCACATCCTCTCCTTTACCACTCCTATCTTCTCTTCCTCCAAACCTTCTGTAACCCCCTGCGTACTAGTGGCTTCCAGCCTTGCTTGGGGTGATATGCTTAAAAAAAAAAAAAAAAAAAGTAAATACATTAACAAACAATGCTATAAAATAGCTACATAACTCCATCACATCAACAATTATTTCTACTCAGTAGCCCCTAGAATAATTTGAAACATAACTGTTATCACCCAATAACCATTAGGATAATATAATTGACCATCTGTCTATTGGCCAGCATATATAAATAGTTGTGCCAAAACACAACACACATGGCCTGAAGATTGCACTTAAGCATGAAACCGACTGTTACCACTGGGTGCTCAATGTCCACTTATATATAATATATACACAAATAACATTTTTTATTTTGTTTACCCCTTTACAGTATTGTTTCATACTTGGTAATTTTTCAAAAAGGATGACTGTTTTTTAACAGTATTTTCAATATTGTTTTTTTTTCACTTTTTTTTAAAGGAATGTGTCAGCATGTCAATAGTTCAAAATAATTTCATTTCTTTTATTAGATTATTTATTATTAAATTTTATAATTTGTACTTTCTCCTCTAAGCATAGATTGTAATGTTTCTCTGCTTTTATTTTTTTTTATTTTTATTACATGCCATTTTACTCATAGTCTTTTCTGTTTTTCTGTTTAATTTCTCTCTCTATATATCTTTTGACATGTTCTATTGTTCACATTTAAATGATAGCAAATAATTTGCCTCTCTTTCCTTGAATATTCACAAAATTTTCTTCCACCTTAATTTAGACTGTGAGCATTTTGGGACTGGACTGTTTTATTTAAATGCTTTAATAAAAAGAGTAGTTTTGAATAATGATGTCACAATTTTTAACATACCAAAAAAGGAGAGTAATGACTACAAAATTTAGAAATTTGTTTCATGAAATGAATCGTTGGTCAATCCTTCAAACAAATTCTTATTGTGATAAAAGCTTTAAACTCTTCTTCAAACTAAAAACACTGAAATGAATAAAAATATATTTATTGGAATTGATGAAAAATAATTTCTGTACAATTGGAATTGATCTCTTGCATTTTCTCTTCTAATGGTGATTTGCAGTCTGAATTTGTTCATAAGCCTCTGCTGTAGCCAATATTCTTGGAACATGCCATATGCTAGCTTCACTTGAAAGTGGTATTATATCAAAGCTCCATCTAAACACAAATGTTGATGCCATTTGTACAACATCCTCCAACAAAGGCCATTCAAAATAATCATTTCTGTCTTTGGTTGGAGCTAAAATTTTGATTACAGCACTGGACAGATGTAAAATAAATGACTTGGCCAGTGTAAAAGTAATAGTATACTGCAACCCATTGGCCTTGGTGTTTGTATCTGAAAGTCATTTTAAGTGGTTCTTCATAACAAATGCTATAGCTGTTTGAATACTTAGATTCACTGAGTGTTTTTTCTTCCTTCCTGTGTTCCTTTAGAGGTGAAAATGAAGTTATATCAGTTTAATGTCTATTCTCTTCATCATACAGTTTTTAACTTTATCAGCATACAAATTCTAGGAATTTTTGGTCTTCTTCAGCCTGTTTCTTCCACTTAGAACAAAACTACTTCTCAGGGCATTGAATTCATCACCCACTGAACAGAAGATTAAATGTAAATTTTATTAATCATTAGCAGCACGGCCCGGCGTTGCCCGTGCTTGATTCAAAAATCGTACAACTCATACAGCAATCACTATCACTTGACTTAAAATATTTTTGCCCTTCCTTGCCTTTAAAGGAATGCCCTTTGCCGTGCTGATGTTGCTACATGCCTTACTTCTTGCCTATCTCACACTGCAATTTTTTTCTAAGCTCTATACTAAACATTAAATCTGTTACGAAAAAAGAACTAAACAAAATGAACACAAAACGATCAACTTTAAAAAACCGATGGAAAAAAATGTTAACAACAAATACTTTTTCACACCCAACCCAGTTCTGCGGAATCAGAATCGACGTTGAGTTTAAACAAGCGAATGAGCCAATTGGAGTAAAGTGCCATGCAGATTTAAATTTTTTCCACTTGTGATGAATGCAGCTATCGATTTTTTTTTTTTTGCATGCTAGTTAACATTCGTGTCAGTCAGCTGTTGGCTTTCACGCTGGCCAATAGAATCTTCCTGTCTATTCGTGGCAGCCAGCTATAGGCTCTCACTCTGGCCAGTAGAAAATGGCTGCAAACTACATGAAAACTGCTGTAGAAACATGAAAAAATCGATTATTTCCACTATTGATTGGAGTTGGGAAATGCAAAGTCGGTTTTGGCCTTCTCACTAACTTTGTGCATGTAAATTTTGGTGCAAATCCGTCAAAAATTGCGGCCGTGCATTCGTTACACACACACAAACACATCCTGCCTTTTATAGATAGAGATCTGGATAAAGATCTCTAGTATGGGAAGCACTAACACACACACAAAAAAGAAACAGATACCTGCTTAAAAGAAAGATCCTATTTTCCATAACACCTTATGATTATGGCTTAAAAAAAATTACAAAGTGACACATTTGCAACAGTTAAAGAAATATAAAATGAGTCTCTCTGTTTTTTTTTTGTTTTTTAAAGAAAATTTAACAATTTTATTTTAACCTCCAAAATAGAAGCAAATGCCAAGAATGAGTAAACAAATAATCACTTTAAAAAGATGCACCAAAGTTAAGTTTATCCAGTTAAATTTTTATTTTATTTTTTATAAAATCTATCCAGTTTCATTTTTTGAAAAGAAAATGTAAATATATTTTCAGTTTAATCCCCAAATCCTCAGAATTAGATAAAATATTGCCAGACATGAATGACCATTTAAAGGGTAAATTGGACACTTTTAAAAAAAAATTTTCTTTTAATTTTTTATGGACAAAATACAAAGAATAAGTACTTCATAGTTTTAAAATACATTATTGAAGAAAATACAAGAAAAAAAGATATAAACGATATAGCCATCAATCAAACAAGTCTGATTTAACTTAGCACTCTGTATTATTAATATTACTTTGCTTTCCAAGGCAGTAAGCTTATTGCTAATTTCACACAAAGTTGTTTTCTGTTGTCATAGCAGGATATGACAACACAACTATGAAATTTAAAGACACTATTGTTCAAGGATCAGTCATCTTCAGTGGTAGGATAAACTAAATACAGAGTGATAAAGGTTAAAATAAGGTTAATCTGGTGATATTTTTTCACTTGGTCAGCAATACAAATTTTGATGTGTCTGACCCAATGGATTTGCATGAAAGGAATGCAGTATACTCTTTTTTTTTTATTTGTGTGTGTGTCTTGAGTTGTATGGGTGTAGAGATATGAAACCAACTGACATTGCTCTACAAAGAGGTGTAATTTTCATTTTTTTAAGAGTTGATTTTCTCTGGTATTTCATCCACTAAAATTTTCAACTTAGAAATTTTTTTATGAAAAACAGCTTTAAACCTTATGGCAAGCCCACCAAATTGACAAATGTCATTTTGGGACTATTTTGATATGTGTAGGAAAATAACTGAGCGCAGCAAGTTTTAAAAACACAGCTATGAAACTTTCAACTTCAAAAATGTGAAAAAGCACTGATAATCATTGAAATAGTGATATAATTTAAAGGGATGGGCAATACAAATTAAATATCACATGAGAAAAAATTATATCTTTAGAAAGAGAAGATTAAATTTTGTTTACATACTAATTTTATCAAAATAGCTAGAAAATAAACAAGATATCAGCAGTTGAAATGGAAGGAAATTATTTTTGACACATTTCCCACTGTAAACTCTGGCAGTTTGGGATACCTAATAAAAGGCACAGAAATAGGATGTTTACCAATTAGGTTACAGTTTTGTATTCTTTCTTTCTGTTACCAGCTATCAATTCACTTTCCTTTGATGTCTAGTAGCATCAGGTTTCTCTTTACCATTGTGGTAATGGAGTGCTTCTAATCTTAAAGGAAACGGCATGACTGCTGATGTCTGCACTGCAATGGGTTACTTTTTGTATGACTATACTGTTAAGTGTCTTTTAAAGTGATTGCTCACCATAAAAGTGGATAAGATAGATGTGTTTGCTTACTTTCTGTTTAAACCATTTCATTGGTTGAAAAGCAATATTATTATTTTTTAATGGACTCCAGCAATATAGCTTTTCTTCTGACATTCTCAATTATCATGTCTGTACCATTAATTGGAAAGTAGAATTCTCATCTCTCTATGTTTTTAGACCCGGTATATTCCTCAATTTTTCCATGTGTAACCTTACTTACTTTTTCTTCCACGAGGAAAATGTTTTAATAAATTTGTAAATGTTGAAACGTGCGTGAATAAGGTATATTTAGACAGCAAGAATTCATCCAAACAAATTTGATTAAAAAGAACCGACAAGGTCTGTCTGTTTAAGTTCTTATTGTATTTTTCTAATTTATTGATAAGATGATGAGTATTGTGTTTGAAGTTATGGATAAACTGTTCAAAGTTCATATTTTGTTATTTTTGTTGAAGTACTTTTGACTATCACAGTCATTATCAAGAACTGTTTTCTTTTTGTGTGGTCTTGTTCCCAATAACTGTTACACATGATGTCACACTAGACCATTTTCATAAAATACGAGGATGCAAAGGAATTCTAACTACCACACAAACACCACATTGGTTCTTGATAATGACTGAAATTTGGCAATCCTGGTACATGCTTCTGCCTCTAAGGAAAGACAACTGGAAAGGGTAAACCCAAGGTTGGTGAGTGTATCTGTCATTTTGTTATAGGTGTTGTCATTGATGATATTGGGTGAGTGTCAGCATCCAGAGCCATAATGTTGGTCTTTTTCAGGCTAATAGTTAACCTGAATTCCTTGCAAGTTTGATTCAAATGGTTGACTAACTGTTGTAATCTAGATTCACTGTGTGACATCAGTGTTGCATCCTTTTCAAATAGCATTTCATGTATGTGATGAACGTCCCTAAATATTAGAAAAAAAATGGAAAAATATTTTAGAATGCAGTGCTGAAAATTTTTCTCATTTCTGGTGTGTAGGTAGATACACGAAGTTGCAATCTGCAAAGGTATGCTGGAGAGACAGGTGAAGAAGATTCCAAAGAATTGGTGTCTGGATGCAACCTGTCTTTGTTAGGAAGGTATTTATGGTGGTATTGTTTCAGCCGACTATGTTCTGCATGTCCTCATGGAAGGATGTAACCATGTGGAGCAGCCTTGACAGACAACTGCCTGGGGAACATTTGTTAATTTATTTTATGATTTGTCACTTCTTTGGACAGAATAGTTCAATGAGTTTGACCATATTTTTTTTTTTTTTACAACTTTTCCTTTTTACAAAGTTTTGGCAAGTTGGTCGCTGTTTTTATTATTTACTAGCTTAAAAGCTGCACTATTGGGTTCCATCAGATGGAGCCCAGTTACTTTCAATCATTGCCCTTGGGACTTATTGCTTGACATTGCATAGCTCTCTCTCACTGGAAACTGAAGTCTTTTGAATGCAAAAGAAAGATCTCGCGGAATTACAGGGATTCTTGCAATTAAAACTCTTTCCTCCTTTCCTGGAACAGTAACGATCTCTACTTCCAAGAGATAAGGAGATAAGCTATTGAGAGTTGTGTCCCTTTAATTGAAAAAGTGTGACACACTGACATTGGCATTTATTATATAGATTTATTTTTGTTGGACATATTTTCTGTTTATTGGTGCACTCAGTCAGGATGGCAGAGGTTCCCCAGCATTCATCTCTGCAGAACTACCTGCAACATCAGTGCCTGTTACACATCAGAAAAAAATAACTTTGACACAAAAGGGTCAGCAAACGCCAAGAAAAAAATGCGACACGCTTTGCAGAAATGCAAGGCTATTATCGGGAGTTCATCATCATCAGGTCGAGAATTCTTCTTGGATTCTCCTGACTCGTTCCTTCTAACCATCTCTGTCAGACATTGCTGTCGGCAGGTCCTCCAGATCACATCCAGAATCATCTACAAGTTGGTCAATGTAGATGTGATGAGATTTTCCAACCAATATTTTGCTGTGCAATGGGTTCCATAGGAGGGCATCATTCACAAGTTCTGACTTACTACTCTGGGAGTGACCAGCTAGCTGAAGCCTTCTCTCTCTTAGTGAAACTGAGATAGTAGGAAGGTGTCCATACAGGCGTTTCTTTGTTGGGTGTTTCTTTCAGCTGATGTCCATTGCATCTCATAATATCCTTGTGTATGTTCTGTCAAGTGATGCTTCTTGGTGTTTCGTCAGTATCCATGTTGAGCCGTAGAGCAAGACAGATTCTACTGTGACCTTAAAGAAGCCCCTCTTAAGATTGCCAGAGGACTTCCAGGTGATGCTCAGACCATCAAGGACATCCCAGGCTTTGCCTTTGCAGATTTTAATGTCTCTCTCTCTGTTGACTGGATTTTGCTGCTGAGGCGAACGAATTCCTGGACAGATTTGATGTTGTTGCCGTTTTTCAACTTAATTTCTCCTTCTTGGTTGTATTTGATAAATTCTGTTTTGCTAGCATTAATGTAGAGACCAATCTCATTGGCCGCTTCTTCAATGAGATAGAGAAGTTTGGTAACCTTATCAATTGTGTCTGACAACAAGGCAATGTCATCTATGTAATCTACATCTGTTATTTTTTTTGCTGGGTGATGCGAACTTCTTGCTTTTTTGAGCGTGATGCCCTGATCTGTGTTTAGATCAACAGATGTTTGCAGGGTGTAATCTAGACACAGAATGAAAAGAAAAGGGGCAAGTGTATCTCTCTGCAAGACTCCCGTAACCTGCATTGGGAGATCGGACCTTTGAGCGAGGGTTCTTATACAGCATCATAATGGTTGATACTGTCTCTTGCAGGATCCTATATGCTAACATGATCACTTTGAATTTGCCATGATGGATGGAGTCAAAGGCTTTGGAGAAATCGACAAATACAACTGCAGCTTTGAGGTTCTTGGCTTTTACACCCTCAGTTATATGGTGGATGGTTAGAATTTGGCTGACTATTGATCTGATTTGTCTGAAACTGTTTTGGTTTTTGTGGAGGATTTTGTCCAGCTCAGGGCAGATGTGATTCAATAAGAGCAGGTTGTAGATTTTGGAGGCTATTATGATGAGTGTTATCCCTTGATAGTTTTACTGGGAATTAATTTCCAGTAATTTCCAATAATGAGCTCCTGCTGGAGGCGATATCACCTAGGACTTGCCTAGGATTTTCTCCCTGCTAACAACTAATGTAAAAACCAGGAAGTTGGTCAGAGTTAGCAGAGACCATGGAGGCTCTAAAATACTTCAAAATTCTGAACAAGAGGAGCATCTGAATAACAAGAACAGTGCCAAAAAATAGGCCAGTAGCATCCTCGCAACAAAATCTAAGGATGCAGACAATATATGATCACCGGAAAAAACAAAAGTAAAGTGCCCATGGATATAATTGATGTATGTCACCACTTTAAAAAGCAAGTTGGACATCACCACTAGAGATTTCAAACTCCACATTGTGGTGACCCAGAAAGCTTTTTTGGGCATCTGACACTCTGCTCAGCCAAAGCAGGCAGCTTATTATTGTGGAAGGCAGGAAACCCCCATTGGTGGACTTGTGGCACTGCAGGACATTTGTCCAAGACATGTTCTAAAAATAAGTTAGTGCCATAGTCCAACATCACCAGGAGAAGCAATGGAGACAAAGACAATAAGGTCCCTGTCCCTGATGATCAAGGATAGAGTGAAATGTTAAGGAAGGGGATGAAGGCTGTGAACCCCTCCTTCCACTTCCTAGCAGTATGTTTCTGGCACAAAACAGTTGTCCACCAAGAAAAAGCAGCTATGAAAAACAGCAGAGAAAATAACAGCAGGGCCACAGCAGTAACTGCAGAAGGTATTGTATCATCGATGCTATCAGTGGGGAAGTTTATAGGCTCCAGAATTGGGGAGGATTCCTGTGGATTTGATACCCCTCCAGTGGATGCCAAATCTCTAAGGTTTCGGCCCATTAAACTCTCTATGTACCTCTCCGCATGGTGGGCTTGCAACAGCTGGATGATGTTGCGTTTCAGCCAGTCTGTGTCATTAGCTGGATGTGATTCAATATGAACATCCGCATAATCTACACACTGCCTTCCACCACTTTCTCTCCACAGGTTTTTATTATTACATAACTCTATGTACAACTCGATCTTCCTCATCAGTGGAATTGCCAATGATTGACAACTCTTCAAATATTTCCGTCATTGCTTTAAAATGTCTATTAACAGAATCACCTTTTAATTTAAGTGAATATGGTCTCCTCAAGGCTAACTTGTTTTCTTTTGAAATTTGTCTACCAGTTTATTTCCACAGCCTGGCAGGATTGTCAGAGTTCCCGATTAAATACAAAAGTGATGGTTTGACTGACAGCACAATCATTGCCAAGGCATGATCTTTCTATGAGAGGTATTTTGAGTACAAGTTCGCATTTTTTTTTTGGTTCAGCAACAATCTCTGCCTTATTAACTATATTCCATAAACCCTCTCTGATCAATGCCAATTTGCATTGCATTTTCCAAGTGGTGTAATTAGCCCCATTCAATGGCACAAGATTAATAAGCTTCATTTCCATCACCATATTCAATTGTATACTTTACCACTTGGTAAAACTCTCTTCCACAAGTAGCAAATTCAAGATGGCTGTTATGATCCCACAATGTCCTAAAATTTCAGTGTATTCTGGGCCCATAACCACTGTTAGAAATTTACAAATCAAGTTAGATAACAAACATAGACATGCATATTTTTGTGATTGTAGGTATTTAACATATTACAGACAGGAGGATAAATTCAAACAGATACTTATACTATGTTAACACATGCGGTGACTTATTTTATTTATTAGGGACAACAATAAAAACAAAGAAACTATGGGGTGGTTAACACCAATCCTTTTATTTAACTGTAAGTAAGTGTTTATTTGAACAGAGTGAAATTTTCACCATTTCCATCTAAGAATTGTTAGGGATGCAAACAGAGCACATGGTGATGGTTTTATGTTGTAAGTCTCTCATGACCATTGTCTGTAGTGCTATATTCGGGTTGATTTGGCTCTGGGGAATATAGTTTTTTATTAATATTGAAGCACCACCTGAAGCTCTGTCTCTACTATTACTAATAAAATTATATGATGTGTAGTTGTTAATATTTATATTCTCATTGTCCTTTAAAAAATGATTGCAGGATATAAGTCTGAAATAAGCAAAAGTAATTTGTTTTGATTTGATTTTATCCCCTCTTGTGTTGCATTGAATAATGTTGTTAGTCATGATTATGTTCAGATTCTTGGTTTTTGTTGAGTTGTCTTAAGTTTCCATTTTTTCTAAGTTGTTTTTAAGTGATTTTTTCCTTACGGGTTTTCTTTTTGACTGTGTTGTGCGTTTTCTTGCTTTTTGGTTTTGCTTTTTTTAGTTGGAGATCTGTGGGGTCACTCACATCATACCAGCAGAAATACCCTTGTGTTCACATAGGTAAAATCATACACAGAAATAACACTAAAACATGTTAGATTGTAAATTAAAATCATACAATTTACTTATTTTTGTGTACTTGTGTGTGTATGCGGGTGTATATTTTTGGTTACAAGTGTTTTAAGGTTACATGTAATAAAAGGAAAATGTCACTTCATATTATAACAATTAATGTCCTGGAGAATGGTCAGTGGCAAAGAGATTGAGTTCAATGTCTTTTGGAGTGAAGTCTGTTTTGGAGCAGGAAATGTTTCTGTTGTATTCTGAGAGAATTTTCATTATTTTTTTTTGGTTTTATTTAATTTATTTTAAACAAACTTTTTATGTTATTTGTTTCATTTTATTTTATTTATAATATTATTATTATTTCATATTTTTATTTATTAATGATAATAATGTCCCTACAGATCTTCCTCTTTGGATTGTAGATGAGGAATCTCTAGATCGAGATATGGGATGTGATGATTCTTTTGGTTTTTTAATTTTTATGTTTAACGAGTTAGAATTTTCTATATTTTGATATCAGATATATCAGATTTTAGCATGGGTTGCAGTGTTAATCAATAATTTTATTATTTCAACCAATTTTTTTTAGCTCTTGGATTAGTGCTGTTAATTCACAGAGATCATATTTCTCACCACTGTGTTGTTGGGTTCTAGTTGCATTTGTGTAATTTGTTGGAATATTTTGTCTAGTGTTGTTTTCAGCAATTTTCCTGGCTTCAGGAAAAGTTATATTTCACTTAAATTTGATTTCAATTATTTCTTTTTCTTTTTGTCAAGTGTTACATAGATGCAAGTATGTTGGGTGATTCTCATTACAATTTATGCATTTTGTCACCATTGCACTTGGTCTTTTGATGATCTGTACTCCTGCAATTTGGGCATACCAGAATTCTAATGGAATGTTTGAATCTATGGGTAATTTCAATATTCTTCCTGATGGATTTCAGCTAGTCATTATTAAGCAAAATGTTTCCATAATCATTGAATTTAATATTTGAGATCTTTTCACAACTGAGAATATATCTGTAATTCATAGATGTAGTTCTCTGGAACTCCTTCATGGCACAAAACTGGTTAATTCCATTATTCATTCAGTTACTGTCTTTTCTGCTCCTCTGAACACACATGCAGGAATTGGCCACCTGATTTATTTGGTTGCCTACTTCCAACTGTCAGATCTTTGATTTTGGTGCTTCCGCATCTACCCATAGTCATGTGACCTGCTACCTGGTCAATGTGCATGATATTAGAAACAATCACTCATCCTGTATTGCTGTTGTCCTGTAAGTGGTACAGAGAAATACAGCAATCCACTATGACTGTTCACCGACGCATATACAAGAAGTAGTTAGAATGAAGGGAAAGAAAGAAAGATAAGGGAGAAAAATCAATGTTCTTAACTATGAGATAATAGATGGATTAGTCTTTCTTTCTCTCCTTTAATGCACAAATCATAGTAGCACGTAACAGCACCAAAAATCTCCTTTGTTCTTTCTTGCACTTCATTCAAATATCCAGCCATCATGCTCACTCAGTCATAAGTTTGTGCGATGGAGTTTTGGCCACTGTTGAATTGACAAATTTTCAAACTTCTTCCATCAACAATGCAGCTCTTCTATCTTTACTGACATTGACATTTTGTCCAAAAAACATATGTTGAGGTTTTTCCATCTCATCAACAAATTGCAAAACATGTAACAATTGAGATTTCTTTCGAAGATCCACAGTTTCATGATCTCTTCAATTAATAATCTGATTTTGAATATCACTTGAAAGCCCACAAAATGTGCAGTTGGCAGTTTTCTCCATGAAATCTAAATGCAACCTTAAACAATCATTGTATTCCACTACTGCTTCACATATAGCCAGAAAATTACCCTTATTGACTCTTCTGGCCAAAATTTCAATAGAGTGAATTAACTTTTTAATATATCTTGATTACACAATTGAAATGAAGCTGCTTTCTAGTGATCGATCACTGTAATAATTCTTTGTCAGCTAACAGTTTTCTGAAGAATTACAGAATTCAGATGGTTCTAGGATTTTTTGTGTCTTGTCAGTAATGTAATCAAATTGTTCAAATCACAGTAGCTGTCCATGTTTTCTTATGTTGACAAAATAACAGACATGGGAAACAGAACAATTTGTTCAGAATGGGACATTCTGTCATCCACTCATACTGTTTATATTACTTGGAACCAAAATAATGATGACATTCTTTACTGTTCACATTGGTTTCGATTTTCAGTTCAAGCTGTGGCTTTTCTCTTCCCAGAATGATGATATTCTTCTTCTTTAAAGCTTCTTATTGTCTGGAAAGTAGAGAAAAAACTGAGCTAAATGACACTTTTGCCGTCCTGTGGGTGAATGAAAATGGGGGAAAATGTTACTGAGTTATGATTTTTCTTAAGCTTTGTTCTAAGAAAAAAAATTAGATGCTAGTTTACTTTATGTAACTTTTTAAAAAAATTATTTTGAATTAAATTTTAAAGCATTGGTATAGATAAATAGATGAAAATTTTACTGTTTTAATCACAAAAAGTATAAACTTTGCCAATTTCTCTTTTTTATTCATAATGTGAAATTGTCAAGAAGAAAATTCTGGATAATGGTCACGTTTTAAGAAGGAACCAAGAATACTCTCCGTGGGTTAAATCATAAAAAAAGCAGTAAAAAAGTAACTTTTGATGTGATCTATAAGGTCGCCAGATGTTCTGTATATACTCTTCTGTATGAAATAATCATATATAATAAACAAAAAAAAAAAAAAAATTGCAAAATGATGAAATACCCATTTTCATGTTAAGCTGTCAAACTCTATAAGGAAAGCTTTAAGTTCTTTGGATTGGCAAGTCTTTGCTCTTAGATGTACTTGGGCAGCGCTTCATGAAAAAAATATGTTTAGAGTAATAATATACCTTAATATAGTTTGAAGGCAAGCAGCAAAAATCTACCTCTATCTCTTTGACCTCCCACTCTTTTTTTTTTCTCTCACTCTCTTTTTAAAGAGAATAGGACAGGAAAGCAATTAATTCACTGCTTTTTCTTCTTTTCTGACCGGGTAAACAAGAGCTTTCACTACTCACACTTCTTAAATAATATTGCTTGTTTACAATTTATTCTAAGAAATGAAGGAATGGAAAATGCATAGAAATATCAAATACAGTAAGGATAGAGAAAATTACCAATAATTTTATATTATGCAAAAATTATTTTGAAAAATTGAAATTTCATGTTTTTTCATAAATGATGGAATAATAGATTTGAAAGAATGCGCAGTTATGCCTGCAACAAAATTTTATTTTAATGTCAAACAATAATATGAAAAACAAAAAAGAAAACATTTAACAATGAACAGTATTATTGGATCTCTTGCCTTGATAATTGTGTAACATTGATTCTCAATTATTGCCTTTAATCATTTTTAATAGTTCTTTCACACACTGACATGTATTTTGATCCATTCTTCACACTGGGGACAAAGTCCTTTAAGAACCAGTTCTTGAAGGTGAACAGGATGGTGATGCAGTTCTTTGCCTTGGTCAGGGCCTCCTCCTCCAGGAACTCCTTCAGCTGGTCTGGGAAGGAGTCTGCTGTTGCTGTGTCAGCTGAACTCTGCTCCCTCTGGATCTTCACTGCTCCTATGCCATGCCTCTTCTGGAAATGCTGGAGTCGTCCCTTGCTGGCAATGAAATCTCCCTCACCCTCAATTTTATGGAGCTGGTGGTGAAACTTCTTTCCTGGTGCCTCACGATGTTACCTGACAGAAGATTCCCCTAGCTCTGCTCTTTCACAAACAAGGTCTGATCATAGCCTTGTCCATCATTGGCTGTCCGGGTCTTCTTTCTGCACAGTCCTTCTGACTAATAGACAGTCTCTGTGAACTCTTGCAGTTTGGTCTCCTCCTTTACTCAACCCCTGAGGGTGGATTCAGGTACCCCTGTATCCCTGCTGATCTTTGCCTTCATTTTACCGTTCCATATCCTATCAAATGCAGTTTTTCTTTTTTTGCAATTTCCCGGGAAATTTATTCCCAGGAATTCCTGATTGCAACCCCTAATTACTATGCGCTATTTATATTTGTTTATTTATGAGAGATTCTTGATGTCTACTGTTGGACAGTCAAATTGAAGATGATCAACCAGAGAAAAGTACTCCTATTTATACACCCGTCCATGGTATCTGATTACAGTGATTGAATTCCTATTAGTCTGATATTATAGGAAGTCTTTGATCATGCGCGAAATAGAAATATAAAGTAATCATGTGTAATTATTACCTATACAAATGGATTAAGTGTGAAATGGCTGAGGTGTTAAAATTTCGCAAAATTTAGGCGGTTTGATCATCAGAATCAAGGTAAAACATGTGAAAAAGAGGTGTAATTATTAAAACAAATTAGAACCCATCTGATGATCGCTGTTTGTTCTATCAGAAGATGACCCAGAAATTGGTAAAATAGGGTGGAGTTTCTAAAAATGTGAGCTATATTGGGAGTATGAGAGCAAAATCTTGGAGTCCACCACCCACCTACAGTACACCAGGTACCACAGTAAACTGGTTCGCCTAATAGTGGTGGACTACTGTACATATTCATGTCCTCAAATAATACTAGTTTAGTCTCACCTGGCCATGAAATAATTCCATTGTTCACTTCCATGTTCTCAGTGGCTTCTCACATAAGCTAATCTGTTTTTTAGGTGTTTAACCTTAAATGCAAGGGAGTTTTCCTTGAATGACAATCTCAGTCTTGCTCAATAAAGGCATTTAGTGACTGTCTTTGTTGATACATTCAACTCTACTTAATTGACAATGTCATTTGTTGTTAAGTGAGGATTCGTCAAAACATTTCTAAGAATTTTCATTTTGATTCTCTCTTAGAAATTAACCATTTTCTGCCAGTCCTTAACATATTCTCATCTCAATGAGTCTCATTGTACTTCTTGATAATGCTCCAAATTGTTGATCTAGGAATATTAAGGTGCTTGGAAAGTGCTGTATATCCACACCTTGCTTGTGTGTGTATTAAATATAAAATTTAAAAAAAAAAAGAACAAAAACAAAAAATGCTACATTTGCTATAGAGCAATATTATTAATTTCTATAAGTGGGGAGGGATATTTTAAAAAAATCTACAACTATAACTATAATAGATTGAAACTTCTAAAAATTCCCAAATTATTCAAAATAAATATGGAATAAAGTATCTATGGCATCTATTTGTAAGTACTTCCAAATATTAGAAAATATACAAGTATTCAGTGGGGGTGAATAATTCTGATGACAATTCTCTGTGTGTGTGTGTGTGTGTGTGTGTGTGTGTGTGTGTGTATAATAGATATGTTGATGGACCCTCCTATTGATTTTGACATATGAAAATCTGACAACCTCATTCAGTTTTTATGTTTGTATCATATGTAGCACTTCAGTCTCGCTATTGACCTGTATACAAGTTCACATATTGTGCAACAGCGAGAATCTTTGGACATAGCAACAGGAACATTTGTTTGCCATTGTCTTCTGTCTCTTAGCCATCCAATATGACTGATTTCAAAATCACTCTGGCACAAATATCTCCAGTTATTTCTATCCAGGGCAACTCACTCGAAGTTAGTATAAGACACACTGACAGCTGAGAGGTTACTCTTTTAGCTTGTCTTTATACCTGTGCCATGGCCATCCAACAGTTCTTTGTCTACTGTCAAGCTGACTATACATGAAGACATTAGGTATTCTGTCATCCTTGCAACATGATCAGTCCAGCAAAGTCCTGTCTGCATCAGGAAGGTGTCAATTCCACCAATGTTGCATTTTGCGAGAAGATTGTCATTGGGCATCCTATCATCAAAAGTATAGCAACAGATCGTGTGGAAACAACTTTTGTGGAAGACATCCAGCTGATTGATATGGGACCTATATGGGGTCCACCTTTCTGAGTTATGCAACAGTATGGTCAAAACACCTGCTCTATAAACCCATTTTCTGGTGTCCAATTTGATACCTCTCTCATTCCATAGGCAGTGGTGAAACTTCCCAAATGCACTAATATATATGATGACTGTCAACTTGTTAAAACAAATATGACCATTACTGACTTTTTAATGTAATTTGCTATTGTTACTCATGAAACCAGCAATAACTTTTGAGACCAGCAAGTCTTACATACATTTCCAAAGACTCAGCAAACAAGATCTTCCAGCTATGTCAGTTCTTTGTTTTCAGGAACCTGGTGCACCATCAAACTTTTGCAGATCTTTCTGCACTCTTCACACTTTAGATGATCTTTATTATGGAATACCTCATAGCTGATTAATGGTCTGTTAACATAGCACCTATGATTGGTTAGGCCAGCATTTGAAAAGACACTCTCTCACAATCCTTCTAAACAAAGTATGACACATCTTGGTCAATATTATCACCTTTTCTGGGTGTTCTCTTTGTTTTATCCCATTTGCATTGTCTTGGAACCAATCAAATCTTTTATACACCATCTTTCTTTACCTACTATCACATGTCGTCATTTCCCAGTTGAGATGCTCAATTTTACACTTGGCCAAACACACACACACACACACAGTAATCTGTTCCGAAAGATCAGAACAGATAAAGAAATAAATGTAAGTTAAATTTAACCTTCAAAATATAATCACCTTCATTTTCAACAATTGCAGACTAATGGGAAACCAAATTTTTGATTCCACATATAATGAAATCTTTAATTTTTCCATGAAAAGAATTTAAAACACCATTTTCTGAATGTTCTGTCATGTAATCTAGTAATGGAAACAAATGAAAATCTTGCGTGCTAAATCTGGTGGGTATAGAGGATGTGGAAGAACCTCTCATCTTAATAATCTTAATTTTTTCTTGCTTGAGGATAAAACCTTTTCTGTTTACTAAAGAGACTTTCAACCTAATGCTTTGTTTACCTGTTCAAGTTGCTGCAATAAATGTTTGCAGTGATGGTCATTTCATCTGTTCCAACTTGTAATTGATGACCTTTCATATTTCTCCAGACACAAAGTTTGGACTTTTGTGGATGGAGTCTTGGTTTTGGTGTTGGCACTGGTTTCTAATTTTGTGACAACCACTGTCTTTTTTATTTTCTGTTGACATGCAACCTCCACTTTTTTTTTCACCTATAACAATGTGATTCAAAAAAAGGAAGGTTGGTATTCCCATTTAAAAGATTGCTGCAGATGACAGTGCAGTTGGGCATAATACGTTAAATTATTGTGCCAAATCTTTGGTGCTTTAATCAAAATCCAGTTCACTAGTTTCATTTCTTTCATTCATTCATGAGTTGTCCTCCAGAATGGAGTGTGTTGGATATGTCACAATCACCATTTTTAAACCTCTTAAGCCACAGATGATATATATACGAGCTTTCATTGTATCCATATACATTGCATAAATGTTTTTAAATGCTTCTGTAGCAGAACTACCCTTTTGGAATTAATACAGTAAGCTGTGGTGAATGTGTTGCTTTTTTTATAGTTTTAATCCTCCATATAGTTAAAACTCTGGGATGCACTATAAATGACTCATTATCAGATTCCTACCATTCAATCTTAGTAGGTTAACTCATTTCAATTACTTTCTTAACATGCTTTTATATATATATATCTCCAAGTATAAGATTGGTGTATATGGAATAAATTCCACTAACAAAAAAATACTATTCTTAAAAGAGTGCTCAATACAGAGTAGAGCAAATATAATTTTTTATTCGAAAATTATAATATAAATTTTATAAAATCACTAGAAAAATAGCCATTTTGTTTTATCACTTCTGGTATCTTATCAAGTGATGTTGTTGAATGTAGAATAAAGGGTTTTAAAAGGTTCAAATCAATCAAACACCCCTTGCTAGGGGAAACGCTGTTACATAAGCTGGAATGACCAGTCAAAATACAAGTATATGAGAACTTGACAATGAACCTTGGTTATAATAATTAATGCTTTAATGTTAGGGTTAGACTAAAATAGAATTTGTTCTAACTAATTAATATTAAATTTTACTTTGAAATTCAAAATTACCAATTTTAAATTTAATCTGTATTAAGTTTAAAAAATTATAAAATTATTTAAAGAAGAAACTGAGGAAAAAATACATATGTTATTTATTTTGTTTTTATTGAAAGGCCAAAAATTAAGTTAGAATAAATGTTAAAATTTAATGTTGCTCTGAGCTTCGTTACAACTTAGATACATTTGAAGTGATGATGTGTGCAGGGGTGGGTGAAATCTTGCAAAAGACAATACATGCACAATCAGATTACAATACACAAACATGTAGACATATTTAGATATATAAACACGCAAAAAAGCGACAAAACAGGAAATAGGTGTCCACTACCCTTAAAAAAAACAACATATACATACAATGAAAGGCACATATAAGCGATTATACGCATACATTGATAAAGACATGCACACATTCAAAGAACATTGGCGGCGACATGTGCAATCTTTCAGTAGTAGTAATTATAAGTACAAGATTTCATTATCCAAGTATTTTTGGAGTTTAAAGGAGAAAAACAAGAAACTTACTGTTAAATGGAAATTAATTAAGAGAGCTTGAACATGTAATTCCCTATATTCCCCTTGTTATCTATGTCTTATTGAATAAATAATTATAAGTTAGATTCATGAATGATGGATCTGTAGAAAGATGGTGATGTGCTATAATGTTTTAAAGAAAGTGTTTATAGTTGTTAGTAATGCTATGTTTTCATAATTTCTCCTTTAAGGGTTATGTTGTTCTATTTTAATTAGGCTGACATTAGTGAAATCAAAGTTATGTCCCATGTAATTTTGATGAAAGACAAGAGTTAAAATATCTGTCTAAATGCAAGTCTCTTTTGTGTTCATAAATACAGGTTTTTAGATCACATGATAATCCTCCCCACATAAATATGTTTGCACTGTAGACACTATCTGATAAATTCTGGCATTTGAAATGATGTTTGGTTTATTTTTTTCCTGATTATATTCTCAATTGTCTTGGAGATGGTGGTAACAATCGTATTGTTAGGGAAGGCTAATTCACTTGCAAGTTTTGTTGAAAGATTATGAATTTTGTGTAATTTTTAGGGGTATCTGTTTTTTTTTCTTTCTTTGGCTATATGGATTTTGTGAGCTTTACGGTATCAGTTCTGCCTAAGTTTTGTCTTCACTAACAGACAAGTCCCTGTTTCTCTTCAGCAGCCTATCAAGCTCTAGATTGAATTCCCCCAGTACATTTGCCTGTTCCAAATTTCCATCAGAGATCTTTTGTCTATTGGGCATAATAATTTCAGCAATACTACTCGCCCTACTAAATTTAGCAACCAGCCACCTCTGTTTCAAGGTGACCATTTGATTAGTGTTGCTCTTTATGAGCAACAAGGATCTACAAGATTTGCCAATTTTTACCATTGTATTAGCCACTGATATGCTGCTGAAATTGCTAGTGTATCTGCTGCTCAGTTGTTCTAGCTCATGTTCCTTCTCACCACCACTTTAAGTGCAGTTCATGCCATGCAAGTAATGTCATTTATTGTACTAATCTAATTATGATAGATTTTTTATAATTTTTTTAAGCAGTCAGATTTCAACTGCAATTTTAATTTTTTACTGTTTGCCTTTCGTAACTCTCTCATCCGACAGACATCAAAGGATAAAGTCGGTAATGTTTTAATACATCCCCCTATCTACTGTCCCTCTACTGTTTACTGTATTTAGGAACCAAGTTTTATGAAGTTGGTTTGATTTAATAATAAAAAAAAAAGGTAGTGGGAGGGGGATAAAAAATTTTGTTCCTTTTTCTTTTTTCTTTTTCCTATCACATGATGACATACAATTTGTCATTTCAGAAAGCCAAATTTTACAATTTTTTTGTCCTGTAAGCTATTGGGTGTGATGAGGTCCTTTTAGTAAGGAGAATGTCTCCGTTCCACATACTGAGAACAGCACTGCCTTCTTTTTGTTTGCATCTGTAATGCCATTAGCTTCGAAGTAATATGAAAATCTCTGCGTAAGTACTCCAGTCTTCCTGTGTCAGTAAAAACTCATTGATTTGACCAAACAAAGTCATAATGCGTGCCCCGCGTGTATCCAGCCAGAGGATATTTTGTCAGAAAAGAAACTGCTTACACAGACAAAAATGTATGCAACATCAAAGATGAAAAAAAATAAAAAAATGTTTTAATCTCATCCTTGTAGGATAACTTCAGAAATGATCACGAAATGCCGCCAGGTGTCTTACAAGCCTCCTTTATTCACTCAACTTGCATACTGGCTACCCTAAAGAATATACCATCTCCGGCTTTTCATACATTCCAAGGTAGAACTTTAAAATGTTTTAAATCTGTAGCTTTATTGAAAAATAAATACATTAAATCTGTTAATCACTAAAACCCATAATGTAGCTTTATTTAGTCTATTTAGTAATTATGAGCAATACTCGATAGTAACCATGTTTTCATTTCTAAGAACAGTTTCATGTAGTCTTTTCAACATTTTTTTTCCTTGCGTCCAAAAGTCTGGTGCCCAAACAGCTGTGCAAAAATGTATGGAACCATTTCAACCACCTTTTAGTTCAAGTAAGGGCCAAAGTGGTGTGTTAAAAGTCAGGAATATATCGCCCAGTTTCTGCCCCTCCTGACTACAAGGTTCCTGTTCTCATGCATTCTTTTGTGACTTCTTTTGTGTAGGTGGAGGTTTTACCCCTTTGACAAAAATGTTTGAATAAAGAGGGAATATTGCCATCTGAACATCTGAAAGATATGAATAGAAATTGGCTTCTAGTTTTTTAGGCTTTTCAATGGTGATGTCATCTTAAAACCTGAAGGAGTAGTTAACTTTTTATTTTTTTTGTTATTTGGGTCCAACATAAGGAGAGAGTTGTAATTTCTTTAAAATGTGCTGTAGAAATGCTCAACTACTTGGAACATATCCCTGATTCTTATTTTTCCATACATATACAATAGTGCTTTCATTTTTGACTGTTCATGGTTGATGACTTTCAGTAATAGAACTTTGTGTTTGAAAGTGTTGAATTAAATTATGAATAGGTATCTTAGATTTTAGGTTTAATGTTGATCCATGTACCTAATCAAGATGAGATAACTCTCCATCTCTCTCTCTCTCTCTGAAGCTTTGTTTTACTTTGCATAAAAATTCAAATGGCTTAAATTTTGTTCTCATAGCATTTCAAGTGGTTATTGAATATGACTTAAAGTAAGACATTATTCGGTATAATGGGTCAAAAAATAAAGATATGGAGGGTGCTTTTGGGTAAGGTTTTAAAGTATATTATTCCTGTAAATGTTCATTCCTCTGATTTTGTTCTTGTTCTTGTTTTAAATCTCCAGTGAAGGTTTTCGTTTTTTTATACTCTTGGCAACATTTAGTTTTTGATATTTTCTGTTTTAGTTCCAAGTTTTTTTGTTTTTTTTAAAATCACATCATCTTGGTGGTTATACTCTTCAGCCTTCCTCACGTATCTGTTCAACTTTTTTCTGAGGAGACATGATCTTTGTCTTTCATGCACATCATGGGCTTGGGCTTTGAAGCTCTAGCTACCTGTATCTGTCCACTGAACCAGGTGAGTTTCACCAGCACTCCATTTTTGAGATATGTTTTTGGAATTTAGGATTCAGCATTTTTTCTTTTTTTTCTTATTAATGTCTTCTATATTCTATTGATACTTAAGATTCTGATCAGATGAGAATAATGTATACACTGATTTCAGTGAATATTACCAACTCTTGTATTTTTGTGTAGTGGGATATGTGGTTTCAGTGCATGCAACAAATGGAGACTATTCCAAGTGATGATAGGCATTAGGCATTTGATGTAACATGGAAAAGAGAGATAAAGCACATGCTTCCTTAGAACAAGATTGAATATTCCAAAGTACAACAAAAATGTTGTGACATAACCCTGCTCTAACGATAAAGTTGAGGAAATTGGTTTGAATGAACCAAAACAAAGCTATTCCAACACGTAGCTCTCCTCCTTCCACAAAAATGACCAGAAAGAATTACCAATTATTCTTTCTGGGTTTACTAAATAATGAACCAAATGTATTTGTCCATAATGTCTGTAACTTTTAATATCACCAGTGCAAAAGAGATAAATAGATTATCTCTTTTGCACTGATGACACCTTTTATATTGTGCTGATACAGGTGTATGTTGTTGAAGGATAATGTTAGTAACGAGTTAATGACAACATAAAGAGAAGAGAGACATAGGTTTGAACTCAACGAGAATTTAATAAACACTCTACAAGAAGTAGTTTTTACTACTACTGTACAACACATGATTATGTGGTGGGAGGTTACAGGCAAAGGTGATAGTGGGAGTAATCACAATCAAGGGGAAGTAACTCGATGTATACAACAACACCATATGACAGTGTTTTGTGACAGTTCTGGACTGTTCAAATGTAAAGAAAATATCATTTCTGTGAGATCAAGTAAAGACTAAAAGCCAATAAAAAAATCGCTCTTTAGCATTTTAGGATACCAGTGTATAGTTAAACTACTGTAGGACCTAATTATTCATAGTAGATAGGTTCCAAAATAACCATGTGAATAATGCTTAAACATAGGTGTGTGGCCAAAACTTTTCACCAGTAAATTTTTAAAAGTTTGCCTAATTAAAAAGCCCCCAATATTTTTTTTTTAAATTCAATATTTAATTCATTCTAAAATCAATATTTAGTTTAATTGGTAATATTTTACAACATTTTATACATTTGTTTGGTGAGAAAGGGGAGAAAACTCTTTCCAATAAGAAATGTTATGGATTGACTTTAAATCAGCATTTCTTAACCTTTGTAACAGTACACCTAGGAGCAAATGAAAATATCACATCATACTTAGCAAAATTTTAAAAGTATATACATTTAAATGTTCTGAAATAAAACCATAGATTAAAAAAAAATATACACAAAATGTTTCTATTCAACTATTTGTGCAGCTTATTTCGTATGAAAGCTGTGCCTAGTTTTTTTTCATGATTTCAATGTTTGGTCAAATGTATGATAAGCAGACTCTCATTTCTTCTTAATGAATATTAAAGCAAAGTATTTAAAATAACATAATCGTAGAATAGTGAAAAGAATTATTTGAAAAAGTTTAATATGTACTCATTTATTCAAATGCTAACGCTGTACCATTATTACTCTCTCACATACACACACGCGCACATGTATGCTGTGTCAGTATTTCACTGCGCACTTAAGAGTATCATGTGGTGCACTAGTGTGTCACAGTATATCAGTTGAGAATTACTGCTCTAAACCAATTTTTAAAAAAATGACATGGATTAACCAGAAACATCTTGGGAGTTTTTTTGAGTTTTTTCCTTAGCACCTAATGGTTTTCAGAATATTTAAATTTTTTTAATATATATTTCAAAAATACTATTATTTTTAAAGGTTTATAGCTATGATATAATTTTTAATATTTTATTTATTTTTTTGTAAATATTTTTAAAGTTTTACTTAAGACAACTAAGAATAAGTGAAAGTTAATTTCACTTTTCATTACTTGTGCTATCTATTTTAGTTGTTGCTGCTGCTGTTGGTAATTCTCAAATGATGTGATTTCTTTTATTTTGTACAATTCTTTGTTTGTTATTATTCTGTAATTCCAGTCAACAATGTTCAAAGAAGGATGACCTTTGCCAAGACCCTTAGGCTTTACTTTCTCAAAGCATTTTTTCACCATTTATCTTAGGAAGTAGTTGTATACAGGTGACAGTTTAAATATTTCTGAACAATTTTTGTGCGCCATGCATGACATCAATATGAAAGTCTTGGTCTGATGAGTTTATTTAAAAATATGTCTCAAGTTTTCAGGTTGATGTTTTAGTTACATGGCATTGGGCGAAACTACATCAAGCACAGCCTGTTATTTTTTTTTAAGATAGATGAATTCAAGGGTAGATATACAAATCATTTGTTATCATTTGAAAGATCCTTTGTAATATTGGGTTATCAAAATATATATGTTGTTTGAATATAGAAAACTGTTGGTAAAATGGAGAATAATAAAAAAAATGATGAAAAATATCGGAAGTAATTGCAATCTGTATGGAAAAAATATTACATATGGAATTCTAGAACATGCATAATCTAAAGAATAAAAGGAATTAAATTATTTAGAATTGTTGGTATACTGGCACATTCCTCTTAAAAACAATAAAAAGGACAAATTTGAGGAATGCTGTGTAAAGAACAGCCACCCATTTTGAAAATCGCTTAGTGTGAAACAGCATTGTAAATAGGGAAAATAAAATTGAATTTCTTTGTGTGTGTGTAGATTTGATATGAGAAGGGCTACCTGGCATTGTTCAGGTGGAGGGAATAACATCTTATATAGCAATATAGTAAGGACGGAGTTCTTCAGTATATTTTTTCTAAAGTGTTTTTTAATTTTTTATTTTTACATAGAAGTGGAACTTAGTGAAATCACTATCAAAATAATTTTGTTTTATTGCTAAATGAACAAAATGTAAATAAGACAGAATATTTGTGGTAATAGGTATTTTAAATTCATTTAACCTCAAGCAAGGCAATAAAACCACTAAAATGCAAAGGGTTACTGAGTGAGAGAATATGAAAAAAATAACACTATTAAGGAGAGAGAACAATAAAAGAACAAGAATTAAGAAGACAGAAGATAATGATTGACATTGTATTTAAATAGGTACCTTCACTAATTCAGTATATGTAAGGTTTAAAATGAAAAAGCTTTCTTGAAGCTTTCATTTTAGCTTTAAATGAAAGCTAAAGGATTTAAAATTTACTATTTCCACTAAGCAAAGTACTCTGTGATGTATTTTAAACAGAAATTATATTCATTGGAACCAATTTGATTTTTTTTTTTTTTTAAAGTAAAATTGATAAAAACTGGCTATTTTTGGCACATCTGTAAATGAAAAATAATTCTTGGTTTTAAAAATCTTGCAAAAATAAAATATATATTTCTGAAACATTATTTATGATAAAAATTTAAATATTTGGACACCAAGAAATCTTTGAATGCAGTTTCTGCAACTTCTTTGCAATGGAATGTTTTTTGGGATTAAAAAAAATTGTCAAGATGCTTGGAAAAGTTGTTAATATAGAAGAGATCAAGGGAATATGGTGGATGTGACAAAATATCAATTTCCAAGTTGGTGAGATTTTGCTGTGTCATCCTGGCAATGTATCATTGGACCTTATCAATTAGCTTGTGCCAATTGCATTTTGCTTAACTGAATGTACATTTCATCCAGCTGCTGGCAGTAAACTTTGGCAGTGATGCTCAGGTTAGACTTCCAAAAGTTGTAATGGATAGTCACTAAAATCTTCTGTTGTTGTAATTTCAGTGTTGGGAGTGCTTCATCATGATAAAGTTATTAAACTGATCATTTGTGATTGTCATAAATGATCCAAGTTACTTTTCAATAATGTAATGGATCATTCGAATTTTGCGGATGCAGCATCAAATACACTTCAAAATGTCAATCTCTTTGACTTTCATTGAGTTTATGCACAACCTATTTACTCATTTTCTTAATGTTACCAATTTTCTTCAGATGGTGCTATATTGTTTAAATATTGATACCAATTATAAGAGACATTTCCCTGACAATTGGATGTTGATTGTCAGTTGCAGATGGACATCCTCTATCACCTTGAACTTCAAGATTTATATTCCTCACTTCAGAAACCAGTCCAATCACAGGTGGATCCTTCACCCCATGCTCTGTTAATTTTGGCAACAGTTTGAGAAGCATTATGATCAAGCTTGGACTCATGCAAAAAAAAAGTAAACACACCTTTTTCATGTACAGAATGATGTATATATAATGTTTTAAGTTAAATTCTGAAAGAGATTGATATAAAATTAACAAAGAGAATACTTTAATCATTATGAATTAGTAATATATTTTTGTGCAATTATTATGATAATATATTAGAACACAGTTAAAAGGTTTATTTTAAAATTTGGCATTATTTTCCAAATAATATATCTATAATATTAAGTATTTTCTTTTATTTGAGCTATGGAAAAAATATAACATTTAGCATAAACTAAAAAGATTAGCCATTTTTCCCCAACTTTTCTTGTATATAAAGAAAGTTTTCTTCATGATGTATTCATGTCCATTAGAGCAGGTTGATTTTCTACTTTTGTTTTTAGAAAATCTACATTGCAGTCAATGGGAAAGCTGTAGTTTGATGTGATAAGTACTGGCACCAAAAATAGGATTTATAGCTTTTTTACCATTTTTTTTATGCATTTAGTTTTAAAGATTGTCTGAAAAAAATGTACAGAAATACCTAATTTCCACAGGTTTTTACTTATAAACTGACTTCAAAATTTTACTATTTCAAGAATAAATCCAAATAAAGTTAATTTTTTTGTATTAGATACATTGAATGGAAAATATATTCAAACTTGAATTCTAATTATGAATCCCCATAAGCAAAATATGCAATTTTTTACAGTATTTCATAAGAAAAAACTGTAAAAAAAAAAATTGTAAAAGATTACAAAAAATGCTAATTAATAAATAAGATCTTACATCATTTGTTAGATCATAATTAATAAAAACAAAAAATAGATAAAAGTGTATATAACACCATAATACTACTGGGCACACATAAGACAAAATGTTTAAAATTTGCATTGTTTATTGAAAATCAAACTAGAATTGCTGCATTGTATAATATATTACATCATAATATAGCTAAATTGTTCAATATAATTTCCCTTTGAAGTAAATTTCATGTCACAATGATTTAGTAATGTGCTTGTGCCATACACCTTGTTCATATACAATTTTTACAGCTTCAGTAGATTATAAGTTTTATGAGGCTTTCGCTGATCACTGAAATGAAATTCCAATGCTATGATTTTGAGCCTAAACTCAATCTTTAAACTTGTCTCTTCAAAAAATGTTATTGATTTGGAAAAAAATATTTTGTGTCATTTTTTTTTATCATGTCAAATCCCAACTTTCAAATTGAGTGCAATACCACAGTTTCAAAATCAACCTGCCATAGTGTCCATATGGATTGTATTATTATTCAACAGTCTTCAAAATCTTCAGAGACTTAGTCCCTGAATTGGCTCCATATTTGGAGAGGCTCATTGCTCACCATATGAAGCAAAGAAATCTGTTATTGTGCAAGGTTTGTTTGTTTGCTTTTCTCCCCGCAACCTTCAAATATTGATTATCATTGAAGAGTGATTCCCTTTCTCTGTATACATCCTTGTATTTCAAGAGGAGATTGTCATTGTATGTCTTCAGAGCATCAAATGAATCATGATGAAAGACTCCAAACTGTGTCCAATAGCAAATGGTGATAGTAAAGTTCACGACTCTTAGTGATGACTGTATATTCTTCTAAAGATGTTGGAATCACAAATGTTTTGGAATCCAAGAACTTTTTATTCTGTTTTCCTCTTCTTCCCAGTTTTGTTTGTCCAAGTATAATATTGTAGTATGTTTGACTAAAAATATGTTCTTGTGAATGTGTCTGTTTTGGAAAGATTCATAAATTGTGTTAAAGTTCTTCTACTCTGCTCCCAGTTTTACTAAAAGCAGTGGCAGACAAAATTGACACATGTAAATGATGAGTTGTCATTATTTGTAGAAAAGAAAGGAAATTGAATAAATTTCAGCAAGGCAATATTTTTCATGATTTTTACATATATCACTAATAAAGGATTAATAAGAAATAGAATATACTTGTATGCAAGCAAATATAGCCAAAAAGAAAGAATATATTAAAATCTAGCTATTAAGAATTGTGTGTATGTGATACAAGCATGTGTGCATGAAGGTTCATTCACCTGGGGGAAGATATTCCCAAGTCGAGGACAGGTTCCATGTTGGTATTGTTACTACCACATGCTCTGAAGGAAAAAGAGGAAGAAACAGGATCTGTCCCATTTTTATACTTCCCTAAACAGTGCCACCTATGGTATTTTGGCAAACCAAGTGGGGGTAATCCCACAACTCATCATTCCTGACATTATTACTGCTGACAATCAAGTGTTCTACATTTGAGATGTGTATATCCAAACAAATAATAGCTAGTGAATATTTGTGTTCATGTACAGGAAAGGATCAAACTTAGCCGGTCATGAAGCACCTCTTTGAGTTCTTAATCCACAGCAACAGCAGGAATATAATGAAAGTTCTATTGATGTGGAACAAGCAAATGGAGTGTGCCGAAGAATTATAAAAAAAATCTCAAGAACCAGAAATATTGTTGATTTTATCATCTGCAAAGACGAAAATCTCTGCCAACCTCTACTTCAAATGAGCAGATGAACCACATAAAGATCAAGAAAAGCAGCTTTCATCTTATTGCTGTGGATGAAGAACTCAAACAGGTATTTCATGACAAGCTAGGTGAATCTGTCCTCGTGATGCCCAACAAAAGAGTGCCTAAAGATTTCTATCCATGACTCTAGCAGGAGCTGGACAGACTAACCAAAAGAAGCATCATTCACCTAGTTGAGAAACCCACACCATTGGTTATAGGGCTCACAAGAGAATAAAAAAAGGTTTCAATACAATTGTGACTTGACCACCATAAATATGCCAGACATTTATCCCATTTAGATGCATTTGTACTTTGTAGCACTCTTCTTGCTGGGGGTGCTTCTTCTGTTCTCATTCCTTGGTTATTTTCACTTTTTTTATTTTTGAGGGGTTATTTATGGGTATTATTTTATTTCCATTTACTTGTGTTGATCAAATATATTTTTGGTTTCTATCTGAATTTTCTGTTTACTGGTTTCTCCTTTAAGGAAAATCTTTGTGATTTTTTTGCTTTTTGGGTGATTTCATTGTTGGAGTTTTTGACAATTAATATTCTTCAGGTGAGATAGGTGATTGGAGATCTTTTTGATCTCTGGTTGTGCTAGTTTTTGTAATGGAATTTTGAATGATCTAAAAGTAAGATCCTGGTTGAATAAATGGTGTTTTGGTATTCTTTCTGTTTTTTTTCATATTCTTGGTAGGTATAAATTGGGAGGTTCTGTAATGTATGTGGCTTTAATGTCATTTATTAATTTTGGCCAGTCATTTGGTCCAAGTTTCATTATTTTCTCTATATGGGCCTTGTAAAGGGTGTTCCAATAATTTGAACTGATTTTAAACTTAATTCACATTTAAAATTGGTCCAAGTTGATTGATACTGGCAGCATCAGGTGTAACCTTTGTCAAACAAGGTTGTCTGTATTTCATCCATCTGTGATCTTGTTTGCACCTTTTTGCTATCTCTATACCATTTTCTAATGTTAAATCTGACAGTTGTAACCCCTTACAATTCTCATTTGATCTGGTATAGTGTTCTGGCAAACATTTCAGTAGGTTCCTTAAGTGTGAAATTTCATTTCAAAAGCTTTGACATACGAATACCTTTCATAAACTGATTTTCTTTTTATAATTTAAAATCAAGATTATTTAAATAACTGATAATATCAACAAGAAATTTCAGATCATAAATTCAGTTATTCTCCAGATTGGGGACAAATTTACCTTTTATTTCCAAGAAGCTGTATACTTTTCTGAGTTTATTGACATTGTTGCTGCATCTTCTCTTTGCTAAGCCAATGAATTTCACCAGATACCAGATCTACATTCTCAGATTCAAGTTCTAAAAATTCTTTAAACTGACAATGGTTAAGAGCTGAAGATTTTTTAAGGATTGATCCTTGAAATGACAACACAGCATTTTTAAATTTACTTACTTAGCTTATAAATTCTCTTGTAGAACTATTCAGTGAAATGTTCGTTAAATTTTAACAACTTAGGCTTTCTTAATAAAATCAAAACTATCTTAGATGTAAGCATTGCAGGGACCATGTTTAATGAATCTGACATGTAGGTACTTTTGCCGATAATCAGTGAAATTCCAGTGATATTTTTTTCTGCTTGATATCAATTGCAATTTGTTCATCCCATTTTCTTGTTCTTCCAGACAAGATTTTTTAAAGATTGATCCTTGAAATGACAACACACAGCATTTTTAAATTTACTTACTTAGCTTATAAATTCTATAAATGCAATTTGTTCATCCCATTTTCTTGTTCTTCCAGACAAGATAATCAGTTCAAACATTTTTGATTTTGTCCAGACAAAAAAGTTCAGCAGTTGCCAGAAAACACTGAGAGATTGACATTTATTATTAATGATGTATAGTCCCTCATCTCATAAAAGAATAAGGAAGCAAGTAGCATTAGTAGTTATCCCTCTTTGAAACCAGTATGGCATACCTCAATTGAGAGAAAGCATGAGAGAAAGTAAGAATGAAATGAATATATAAGTTAATATGCCGGTATAATCATGAAAAAAAGCCAGTTTGCCTATGAATCATCTCAGGATAATTATTAGAATATTGTTTTTTTTTTTTTGTTTTTTTTCTTTCATTTTCTGGATAAGGAAATGTGCCTTATATGGTGGGAAATAATTTGTGTAAAAGTCACACTTTAATTTTGTACCTTCCTCAAAAAAAATTATGGTTAAATTGCATTTTAAATGTCCTGTAAAAGTGGTAGTTTGCACATGTGGGCTCAGGGGTTCCTCTTGAGTAAAGATGTTTTTTACCAAAAATTACTGGTCATTAACTGAGTTTTAGGTACAATATTATTGTGTACTTAAAAACAAAACTAATTTTTTAATAAATATTTCTTTAACAAATTGAATCTATCTTCTTTATGTGCTGTGTCCCTTCTGAATGTAGGTGATCATGGCTCTTCACAATTTTCTGTCCTTCATATATCTTAAAAAATCGTTTTTTGTTATTTCTCCTCAGCCTTGTTCTGCCATCCATTTACTCAAGGTCACTAAGTATGTTATGTGCTATTTACCTCTGTCCCTTTTGTATTCACTCTGTCCTGTGAGTATTGCATTTTCCAAGCCAACTTTCCTCATATGCCCTAGAAATTTCAACTGCCTCTTCCTAATGTTAAGTAGAACTTTCCTTTTTGTTTCTATTTTCTCTAAAACTTTACTGTTGCTATAAAAATTTTAATTTCCGCATAAATTTCAGAATCTCAAAAATAATCATTGTAAGGGACTTAAAGCTTAACCCTAAAAATATAGTTGATAATAATTGCCATTTTTACACAGTGGTTTATACAATTTTTTTTTTTTTTTTAAGTTTCAAGGTTCTTGGGTATTGCCTGGGTTAAAATTGTTACCAAGGTTTATTATTCGTTTTCATTTTCTTTGGTTTGTACTAATTTGGAGAAACAGAAATTTGTAGAATTCAGTTTTTGGTGTTAATTAAACAAGAAAATTGATTTGATGTTGCTGCATTTTGTCAGTAATAAATGAAGATTGAATATTTCTACTAATTGCCAGATTAGTTTAAAACATTATCAGTAAATTAAAAAAGAAATCCTTAAACATTTGAATTTCAAGAAAAAATCTGAAATGAGATTATTTTAGTACATATATTGTACGAGGAGGATAGAGAAAGGATTTTAGCCTGACACATTTCTCAAAATCTTACCAGAGGAATAAACATTTATTTTTTTTTTGTTAAGGAAAGGGTTAATTTTTTTTTATATGTATTTTTTCTTTAAAAAAAAACATTTTTAAGACATTAAAAATGATTTTGGTGCTATATGAAGTATGCTAAAAACTTCTCATCTTGACCCATTTCCTATTTGACCAAACATCAGAATTTATTTTGTAATCCATTTTTTGTGATGAGAAATTTTCAGCACATTTTTGTTTAACCCACATTGATGTCAGTGTGCTACATTCTCTTTACTTCAAAGAACTTTTCCTCCTTTTATTTTTATGTGAGAATTACCATTATTGTTAAATTGAAGTTCTCAGTTGTTTTTTTGTTTTTTTAACCTTATAGTTGTATATTTTTTGTTGCATTTGTTATTTGACCATGCAAAAAATAAATTCTCATGAATTCACTTTGTGTGTCTTTATTTTTATTTTTTTATACTGATGGCATTGGTAAATCTCTGTTGGGAAAATTACCCATGATAATTATGTTTGAACATAAATATATGTTGCATGTTAACCATATAGATTCCCAGTGGTGTATAAAGCTATGTCCTGACTCAAATAGGAAAGCATGACTGATGAGAGGTAAAAGAAAAGCTGAGGAGGAACATATATTACACTTTAAAAATCGGAAAGGTGCCATGGTGACTAATTGGCAGTTAGTTGATGTTTTACCAACCATTTCAATAAACAATGTAGTAAATAAATAGTGTTTACTATTTTGTTGTCAATTCTCAAGAAAAAGAAAATGTATAAAATCATTTTCATATGTTTAGGTCTTATTACAGTTCTAATCATTGCTGTTTAAAAGAATAAAACATTGCTGAAAAGTGAAGGTGGTTAAAATAATAATGGCATCAAGGATAAAATCGTCCTTTTGTGAAATTTTTTTTCTTGGAAACATTTGCATATAATCTGAGATTTTAATGTTTTGATATTTAATGTATTAAACTTTTTTCTTTTAAATTTGAACATTTCTTTGAGTTAAATCTGTTTCAAAATTTAGATTTTTATTTTTTCCTCTGTTTTTCCTGTCATGATGACAAATTGACCTACGACCAATTAATTGTATGATGGCATCAGGAAAACCTTCACGTCCTTAACATATATATATATTCAATCAACTATTTGTACAAGACACTTCCAGATATCATTAAATAAATTTTATTACTGTAAATAATGTTTGTGGTTTGGGACTAATGAACTTCCTATCTGCATTGTTTGCTGAGACCATTAGTTTTTTTTGTGTCATAAACTTAAATTTGAGATCTACAAATGTGTCATTTACAAGATTAATCTTTTATTAGTACCATGGAGTTTTCAAATGACCCATTTAAAATATAGATATCTCATTTAGTTCTTAATTTGTTTTTCTTATATACTGTATTGAGTGTTCGTTCTGGGTTTTATAAGACAAATAAAGATAAAAACAAACGGTTTTATTTTTGAAAATCAAATAAAAAAAATGCCAATATTAGAAGATGAATGTGTGAGTATCAAAAATTCAAATAATGCAAAAATAGGTTTCATTTTAATTTGGTTATGATCCTTTAAAACAATTTATAATCAATCTGATGCCTCTTCAAATAATTTTCCACATTCCAAGTAATTAACAAAATGGTTAGCTGAGATCTTTGCATACGTTTCTACCACAATAATTACAGAGAGTTGTTACTTTGCAGTCATTCATTTATAATTCATACAGATATTAACACTAAAACCAGAAATAACTCCTAGTCACGTGATAGAGGGATTCTGAAAGCTACTTGACTAATTATGAAACCTATGAATTGCCTCTTGCTAAATATTAAGGAAAAGAATTTTGCGGGGTGTTCAAACACTGTGTTACTAACAGAAGGCTTTATATATATGTAATGTTAACATATATATAATATATATAATGTTAATATATATATATATATATATATATATATATATATATATATATATATATATATATATAGGAATGTCCCATAATTCACTAAAAAAAACACACCTTGATGAAAAAAAAAGCCCCAAACTTGATTAAAATAATTTTTTATTGTCTAGATGTTTATGTCATTATTTAGAGGAAAGGCCAAAGTATTTTTTGAGTATTTTTAAAAATTTTTTTAATCCTTTCTAGTATGTCCGAAATCTTAGCTAAAAATCATGTTTTTTTTGAGTCATCAGAATTGACGAAAAACGGTAAAATCAATCATTACTGACAGTTTTATAAACAAAAATAAAGTTTCCTCATTTAAAAATCATGTAAAATTCAATGATACTTTTCTCAAAAGTTATTTTAGGAAAATTAGAAAATTTAAAGTATACTTAATGTAATTTGAAAGAAACATTACTTACTTTTTCATCAGAAATTTGTTTAAAAAGACATTTCCGACCGTAGTGCTTGGTTTTTTGGCCTGATTGAGAGGTATTAACTGATGTAAGTCAATCTGTCAACAACTTACGTCAGGGGAAATTATCGGACAGTAGGGCAA
>OZ038506.1:4184355-4224355 GCA_964036315.1 Acanthosepion esculentum
TTCAGAACTGTCGGAACTAACTGATGTAGTTTGTCTGAACACTTTCCATGGAAATAGTGATAGAGCAGCGAGAGGCTTGCATTTTTTCGTTTGTGGGAAAGGGAATGTAAGGTGGAAAAATTTCTCACCCATAAGGACGCGTAGACGCTTTTGAACTCTATCGAGACTGAAAAGTGAAAGCTTGATAGCTCCTGCTCATATATGGCAACAGTACTTCATTTTGTTCTGATCTAGTAGAGGATAGAAGGAGGAGTCAGATACTTATTAGAGCGGTACAAAGAACTGACCATTTTTCAAGCACTTTTTGCAGTGGATCTTATGTACGAGTTCCAATTGAGGCCCAGGTTAAGCGTAAGTTCCAATAGGCGCTCAAGGCATGAGGTTTCCTCGCAATTGTTCATCGTGATTGGTGAAAGTTCTGAACTTGCTTGGTGATGGTGAAGCGTCACTAGTTTGGTTTTCAAGTCACTGAATTTGACCAGCTAGTTTCTCCCACTGTTACAGCTAGGTGAAAGGAGAGATCAGCTGCTAAATATATATAAAAATATATATAAAGAATTGTCTGTTGATTTGAAACGCACAAAACATATGCTGTTATTTTTTTAAATTCATATCTGAAAATGTAGATCAGACATACCTTTCACATTTTGCATAAATAATGCTAAAATATACTCGCATAAAATGGTTGAGTTTTTATCTCATCTCAATTCAGTCGATATCATCAATGATAGAAATTCTATCAATGTTCATGGATATTATTAAATAAAAAAGTATTACAATAACCTCATTATCTTTTTAAAGTTTTATTTTTGATTTTAAATACAAGAAATAGCATAATGTTAGTCGTTAAAACCAAACTTTGCCTACCTAAAGCATGTTTCAAACATTTTAATGTCAGTTTTTGTCATCCAAATTAACTTCGATTATAATATGATTGATGTCTGCCGACAAAAGCTTTCAGGTATATTTAAAAATCTTCCAAAAATAAAGTGTCCATTATAAAAATATAGGTTTCGACAAAAATTTAATTTAATGATTATTTAATTGGATTTGGAAACGACAAAGAAACCTTTTTACTTAAAATATCGCGAAAATACTTTTGTTTACGGCGATTGTCTATTACCTGTCATTTTTCTGATGATGATGAAAGTGGGCTTAAATTTACACACGTTTTCATGGAACACTTGAAGTATGTATGACCAAAAAAGATAAAGCCCGCTATCATTCACATTAGCAAAAGTATATCCGCAATTTTAAAATACAATAAAAAAAATAAAATTTTGAAAGCCAACATTCTAGTTATTCTTGATAATGATGACGATAGAAAAAGTTTTTTGTTGTTACAAATGTTTAGATGTTTCACCTAACGACCATTTGGTTAACAGCGCTAAAGGAAAAATAAAAGTCGTGGTCGTTTGCGGTTGTCTGCAGTCTTGGTTTTTCCAATTCGTTAAAAGAAGTAGGTAAAAAATATATTGATGACTGTCACTTTCCTTGAGTCCTTTTCTTTTCTTTTCACTTAAGTTGTTCTCTCTTGGGAACGATGTCTTCTTTCTGAAATGAATCCGAAAACAGATTAATATCCTTCTTATTGTTATCTATATATGAATAGATTTCTTAAATACTTAACTGTCTGAGTTGTATACTCTTCCAAAATCTTCTTTACCAGATTGTACTTCACTACTCAAGGAACCATTAATGATATGCAATTACCGACCAAATCATCTATGATATTTGCATTGTTCATTTTCAGTATTCCTACACCAGAATCTTCATTGATAATATCAAACTAGACAGATCTCACTACACACTCTAAAAAGAGTGATTATACAAGTTTACCTTGCCACCCACGGATCCATTAACTTACCTTCTGAAAAGAAAGAAAATCAAAACCGCAAGTAAACTACTCAGTGACACAAATGAGGCTTAGATTTTTGACAAACTGAAAAAAAAGAGACCAGTATTAAATAGAACCTTACTTGATTGTGAAGCTCTTCCTAGCCGAAAGACTAAAGCACCGATTAAACGGCGGTTTCTACTACAAAGGGAGGCGCAGGTTCGAATGTTGCCAGAGCGCGCATTTTCTTTTAATAAGTTTTTTCGAATGTGCAGACCGGTAGACGAAATATAACACCGTTCATTGTCATCTGAAACATCTAGATACCTCAACTTGGCAAATGGGCCCCACATAATTTGATAGAAGCCAATTATAAATCAAGAGTGGGCATTTCCACTTCTCTGCGCTCTCGTGAACGCATCTCAACAATTTTGGACAAATTAGTGACTGGTGGTGACTAATGGATATTTGCTTTTCATTAGCACGGCTGATGCTAACGTTCAGAACCCCCACCCCACCAAAAAAAACTCATTGTGCCTTCTCGATCTAAAGTTTTCTACTGACATTAAGTAGAAGGATTGTATTGAATCAACTGCTAGGTACTACTACGGAAGTTGGTTCGCTGTGTCATTCTAGACTATTTTCTCGCCAGAATCTATTGAGCCTTTATAAGTCTACCATTCGTCCTTGCTTTGAATATTGCTACCACATGTGGTCTGGTGCTTCTGCTTTGTATCTAGAAATCGTTGTCAAAATCCGAAGAAGAATCTTCAATTTCATTGGTACTGAACTGGCGTCTCGGTTTCAGTCACTTTATTCCGATGAGCTTTCTTCTTTAGCGCCTCGACTTCGTGAATTTAAGCGCAGTGCTAGATTGACAAAAACTGCTATGTGATATCTGTCCTCTTGTATGGCAGTGAGTGCTGGACGATCTTCTTAAAGATGTAGAGGAGACTTGAAGCAACAGAAATGTTCTACAGAAGGATGCTGTGGATACCGTGGGCCGAAAATGTGAGTAACGACGAAGTTAAAACTTCGTCGTTACTCACATACTAATACTAATACTTCAGTTAGTTTTCTTAGGCATATAAAGAGGATGGGGGCTTGAAAAATCTGATACACGCGAGACAGATAGAGGGCAACAGGAACAGAGGGAAATAACGCATAGAAAATTTAATGAACTTTAGTAAATGGATGGCGGAACAGGGGTTACATTAGCATCTAGGTCTAATCATTTAACAGCTAAAATTGCTAGTTGTTAGTTGTAACCGTATGTTCTCGCATGTTAAACACTATTCCGATTTTTTGCTTTCCTCTAAACTGATCTTCAAAATTTAAATGCAACACCAATCGTATTTTTATTGTCCTTTTTCCACAATAACATTTTCTCTCTTTTTTCATTCTCAGTTACCCCCTTGCATCTTAGTGGTTTTATCACCTTGATTGTGAGTGAAAAGATATATATAGTGTCACACTATTTAGAAACGGCAGGTTGATTAACCAATTAATTAACCGCAGAAGTTAATTACGGGGATTACTTAAACCGATAGATATAACGAAAGACATACTGAGCGATATTCTTTTTGTTTTGTTATTTTCCCAAAGCAGGGAATCGGTGAAGGGGTTTTTTGTTTTGTTATTTTCAAGTGCGAATCAAAATAATCATTTTTACTTTCTCGCTGAAGTTTGATGCTGAGATATGCCAAATTCTCTGCGAGGACAAAGGAAGGAAAAAGAGAAAGAAAAGAAAGAAACAGAGGGACAAGACTTAACAACCTAGATGATAAAAGAAGGAAAAAGGCCACCCACAAAAGCGATGTTGTTTTGGGTAGTGGAATGGCGAAAATTCTGATGGTCATTGTCGTAAAAATTAGTTGATGAATACCAGAGCTTTTGGGCAGTTAAGGCATTAACTGTGTCGTGATAGTCAGGGTTTGTGTTATCAGGAGATGATTCGGTGGGTCGTCTGCCGACCGCACACAGAGTCCGGCCCTGGATTGAAGAAATGTCGGCTGGACAGGACATCTGTGTTCTGTAGAAATTCGTTTGTGATAACAAGGGCCATGTTATTGTGTCTTTCTTAATTAACCCAATTCTCGCCAAAGTTCCGTCTACTTAATGTTGGCGAAAAACTTGATTGAGGAAATCCATATGCCGTGAAGTTGGATAAAAATTGAGATTATCATTTGACGCCTATTGGCCGAATAGCCAGGCGGAGGTGATCATGTGACGCAGGGAGGAGGCCTGCCACCGCCCATTGAGAGGATAGGTATGAGATGTTACTGCGCGGAAGTGGGAAAACCGTTGACGTCCTCTAAAATATGTTAAGACACCCATATGAAAGCAGAAGAGGGTTGGAGTGGAATAAGATTTCCAAATATGGAAAATGATAATTATTTTTGGCCGAAAACAAAGGAAATCCTTATTGGGGATTTGAAATCAACGTGGTGGCCACACCACGTCCGACCCCACGCCAGGTTTTGATCGGCGTCCATATAAGCAAACGTCTTCGGGTGTTTTAGACAGTACAGTGAGTCCAGGACAGTACATTACAGTACAGTAAGGAGAGAGCAGTGCAGTGCAGTTCGCAGAGAGATCCAGTCGAGCCCAAGACACAGAAGATAACGCCTCGCACAGGTGACCGCACGATTCCATGCCTTCCGACTTAGACTTCTAACCAAGAACAAATTCGTTGAAGACCGACTTTAGATTTCCCACCAAAGCATGTTTTCGACTTAGACTTCTAACCAAGAACAAATTATAGAAGTCTGACTTATATTTTCCACCAGAGCCGACTTTATTGAAAAACAATCCAGACATGCAGAACTAGCAAAAAGTGTTACAATCCACATTTTTTTTCTTCGGGCTGGGAGAGAAAGAGAGAGACGCACTCCTGTAACTCAACAAACCGACATAAAATTAATCACTATTTCTAACTAGTCGCTCGCCTTGAAGTTGTTGTTTGTGCTTTTGTTTTTTTGTCTACATTTATTGTGCAGTATCACCTTGACCCGGATTCGGCTGGCACTACGGCCCGACGTCTGATTGGTCTCGTCAACCTAAGATCAAATCACAACGTGGGTAGGTTGAATCGAGATCAAAGCAGTTGCTTCGGTGACCAGGCGTTGGAAGCGAGCCGAGTACGACAAGTTGGTGCTAGAACCCAACAAGACTTCAACCGATGTCCCAGGGTTAGCCCGTCACAAAGGACCGACGTCACATTTGGCGTCGTGACTGAAAGAGGTCGGGTGTCACAATAGTACGGTTAATCGATCCGTTGGTATATAATCCGGGTGGATCCTAGTAATATTAATATGATCCACAGAGAGCTCGATGTGTTTATTTTAACAGACCATATGTATTTTTTACAGCAAAAAAAAAAAAAATTCACCTCAACATAGGTATAGTCTATTTCAAACTGTTCTTCATACGGCTATCGTCAGCCTCTAAGTGCTTGTCTCGGAGCCTCGTTCTAACTTTATTTTCAAAGTCAGTCTTTCTCTAGTCGCCGCCTTGTTAATGAGATTTGGTTTGTGTTAGTGATTGGTGGCGGCGTAAGGTATTTTATCCCGGGGTACAGATAATTGTGGAGGTGAACAGGCTTAAGCACAATAGAAAAAGGACCTCAATCCATGGAAAACTTTGGTAAGTTTTGGGTAGGAATATGTTGGTGTACCAGTTAATATAGCGATTACAGTAGGCATCTTGTCAGTATTTTGAACACTGGTTTGAAGGAAAAGAGACCTAGTTTTATAAATCGTAAAAGTCTGGTGTTCTATCATGATAATATACAGCGCTATTCAACAAAGATCTCATCTAAAAAGATTGAAGAGATCAATTGGTAAAAAAAAAAAAAAAAATCCACATCCTTTTTTTCCATGTCTTCATCTGATTCCTCCCTATTACAAAATTTACAGAAACGAACTTGATGGATTACTTATAAAAGATATTAAATTTCTCTACATTTTTTCTACAAACTACGTTTGCAAAAACGATATTACGGAGCTTAGGAATTGTGGGAAGGAGGCTAATGATAATAATGAAATATATACGAATGAATACATTCTGATTAAATTTGAATATTTTTTCAAATTCTAAATTTTTAATCATGGGATGACATGAATAATATTCAATATAATTATTTAAATAAAATAAAGTACAGACTTTATATATTTATCGTTAAACGCTTCCTTAGCCCAGCTATATGAGAGTATTAAATGTTCTGTTGTTATCTTAGCGACAGGCATTAATCGACGCTAATAAGCAAACATGCACCGTGTTAGTAAATAGGGGAGACCAGTTTGATTATCTATTACATTCTATTTCATTTGTTTCGTGTTATCTTTCTCAGGACATTTCTACTTATACAGTCGGACTGGCGTAACCAAGACGGGCCTTGACAGATCAACCATCTGACAGCCCGATGTAGCCAGAACTCGCCTGTCTCAATCCCCTTTGAGCCGCGTAGGAGACACTTCTGGCCAAGTGTGTGGGTTTCTCTGTCGCGCAGAGTTTTCCACCAAAATCAAATTTACGCGAATGGCCTCGTCAAACTTTCTTTGAGTACTCTTCAGGAGTAGGCTGGGCATTCGCAGCCATCTCTGCCACCGCTACCACAGAAGAGAAAGGGAATAAGGAGAGATGATGATGATCTGGATGCGAGCGGGCGCCGACTACTTATACTGATTTAAGAAGTAGTAATTATCCCTCTAGGCAACAATAAAGTTAATTAATTTCTAGCAACAATCTGTGGCACGAAGTTAGCACTATACGACTACAATTTGTATACCACTACCACCACCACCACCACCACCACCATCACCACCGCGGTCAATATTACCATACCCACCACCACTACCACCACAATGGTCATCATCACCATTACTACAGTCCTTATCCCCATCATCACCATTACCACCGTCATCAACACGACCACCAATATTTTCATCACCATCACCACCATTACCGTCACCAACAGCAGCACCACCGTTACTACTGTTACAGCATGCGTTACTCAAATAGGTTAAATGTCGCAATTTCGTGATTGTCTAAAAAGTTATAACACAAGCAATCATCATCATTATCATCAATCCCATGACTGGTTGTGGTCGTAGGGTCGCTGCGCAGCTGGGAACATGACCAGTTCCCTCCAGATATCTGAATTGAAAGTGGCGAGGTATTCATTCACGCGTAGCGTGTCTTGGGTAAGTAGAACTGGCGGAGTAAAACCAAAGCTGATGTCATCCAATTTGAAGGCTCACCATGGTCACGGACACGTGGCCGTTGGTTCCATTGGAGGGAACCCCCCTCTTTAGCTGATGACTTCAGTCTAGGAAGCCCTTCTCCCAACAATGCCGTGTCATCCATGCACTGGCTATATCCATAGCTATAGAGCCCAGACAACCCTATTGTTTTAGATGGCTGTTGATCCTACTAGAAGGTTCACTTGCCTTCAACAGGTTTTGTTTTTAATCCTGCTGGGTATCTAGCCACTCTCCTCACCAGAAAAACAAAACCTGGTGGGCGAATCGGTTTACTCGCTGATAGGTAGTGTTAGGTTACATGATATCAGTAGCGTTCGTAAAAAGACCTGTCCAAAGCAAACAATAGTAAAAGAACAATAAAAAAAATCTAATATCACAATTAACAAAAACAAACTTTAGTCTGGCTGGCACAGGAGATTGTACAACAGACCTGCTATCAGAATCTTGTTAGTTACAAAAATAACGCCTTCAGTTTACGAGTAAATCACAAATATAGCAAACTGAGCATCTAGTTGAAATGCATCTACTGAATCGAAAACATGAACATCACAGATATCGAATCTACAAGAATCTCGTGTTCCCACTAAAGGCTCTCTTTAAATCATAAAATTCTACTATTGTTTTATTTTCGCGCCATGCGAATATCTTTATCAGAAAATGTAATTTAAAAAACTGTCATGTTTTATACGCTTTGGTCAAAAATACACAAACAATTAAACTTCCTGTTGTATTATAATTTTAATGATCGCTACATAGTGGACAGGTAAATGGCGTATATTTTTGTTTACAATTAATTTTGATGACATGTCTGACACTTTTATGTAGCTGTGAACGTCATGCATGACGAAGATTATTAGAATTAAATTTCGTCATATGCTGATGAAGCCTTGTAGAAGCATGCCAATCTAAAATACATTTTTTAGCGACGAACACAAAAAGAAGCTAAGGTAAAGGTAAATATTTAAAATCATATTCCTGCCTGTATCACAGCTGTTCGTGTTGTTTTTAAAAACATATTCTTGTCTGAATAAGTCTCAGTTTAGTATTTTTCGACCCACAGAAAGGAAATCCACGGCACACAAAACATTTGAAATCGTTCCCAAAAATCAGGAATATTTTGAAACAATTATCTGCTGCACATCAATTTTGTAGTGCCTTTCAAATGTTTCTCGAATGTTGCTGCCCTTTTCAATCTTGGTTGGCAGCATAATGATGGCGGACTTATTTAAAAACGAACAGTGGAACAAATTGTACGGTCAGAAATAGGCTCAGCAGTGATAATTGTGAGCTTCAATTTGATAAATCAGTAAATTTGGTAACGGTTATTGTTTTTAATTTTGACTAGTAATATTCTTTCATCTTAATTTATTTAGTTGTGTTTTTTATAGCAACTTTACTCTGGTAGTTAATATACGACAGCGAACAAACAGCGCAGATAGCAAGCAGAGAATAAGTCCCTTTTGTCTCGGGGAAGACTGATTAACCGTGCTAGCTGCTCTTTGTCAACTAGTCCGTGTTTTCGCCCGTTAAAATTTTTTTTTTAAAAACGGGGCATTTTCTTTACGAATCATACACAGAAATACAGCCCGGTGTGTTTTTTTCCACGCTTATTTTATGAGGAAGCTACCCATCAGTGTGACTAAGATAGCCAAACTACAAATGATGTTGAATACTTGATTTGGATATAAAGTTGTAAAGTCTTCATTTCGTCGCTATCAGCTTTAACTGGGCTACTTGATCATCATGCATCGTGATACTTCACAAACCATTTTGATGGGTATGGTTATTAATAGTGTCTCGACTGCTACTGTTTTACATTTCAATTGCATTTTAAAATGAAAATACATTAATATACTGTAAGTATTGCTTATTTTCTTCTATCTTTATTTTTAGAATCAATCAACAAAAATATGATGATTTTGACAAATTAAAAATACACTCTTAGTACAAAAGCAATCCTTTTGAATGGAGTTAGTGAAAATGAAACGCATCTAACGCCACCTAACGACAAGAAGAAAAAAACGAACTTTTTAGTTAGCCCAATACCTCTGTTACATTATGTCGCAACGGGTATTTTCGATTTGTTTGAACTTGGCCAAGTCGGACACAAGAACATCTCAATAACTTGCGAGAGCAGATCGCTAACTAATATATTAGCGCGAGAAATTTGAGACTGATCTTGATGACGCAGGTATTCGGTACTTCGGTTTTCGCTTTTTCACTTGTTTGTGAGATAATACTGTTTGTATAAGAAATTTAAGCTGCTTGAGCGTGCATCGTCTGCCTTCCAGAGAGAAAGCTTGTGCTGCGTTGGGCTCTTGCTTAAGTTTTGAATTTCGAAAATAATTTTGGTACATTTCGATTTGTAGGAAAACAGCTGTTTGTTTTTTTAATCCAAAACCAATAAAAGGTTTCCCTCCAAATTCTGAAGTGTTTTTGGAGCCTACATATTGGTTATTGGGGGTGGGGCTTGGATTTAATTTTCGGAGTCGACGAACAGCTGCTGCAGGAACCCAGGTCGCCCCGGTCTAGAAAGAAAAACAACGCAGAATAAATTTGACACCCAACAAACGAGAATTGAAAGGAACATCAAAGTCGCTCCCACATCAAGGAAAAGTTTTCGGCTGGTGTGCTTGTTCTATTCTTCGCTGCTACCACAAACTTTACTTCGAAAATGTACCAATTCTTTGAGAACTGTCAAGAGAAGTATTTTTCCTTTTCTTCATTTTATGTATTTTTCTTTTTTGAGGACTTTATGCAGCATTATAATTTTTATTGTAAAATGGCATATTTCATTTTCATTGATAATTTACATACATGTTATTAGTCATCATTTTGCATACAATACGCTTAATTTGTGTAATTAATTCATTTCTGTGTTATCAATAAGTTTATCGCCTGTTTTTAAACTCGGCTCGTGTCGTTTGTCTTTGTTGTAATGCCCATATAAATTAAATGTTACCTCAAACATGTGTTTAACTATTTTTTTTTCGTAGTGTTTTTACCAAATAAAAAATCCTATATTGGAACATGTTTGTTCAACTCTTACAAAACTTTGTGTTAAAAGTTCCAAGAATTTATTAATATAAAAATACTTAAAGAAAATTATTTGCGTAAAAAGCGGATTGAAAAGGTTAAACAAATGTTTGCACGAAAATCTTTGTCAGATTAATTTTCTAGACACATCAGTTTCAGTTTAACAAAAAATCGTCTTGTGACGGATGCAGCCAGATACGGCAGCGTTCCAAAAGAGTCTCCAATCAGTGGTTAACTAGGATAAAAATGTCTTCTAAAATTTAACGCCTTAAAAAAACTGCTTTCATTTAATCACGATAGAAAACCTTTTCTGCCTGGCAGCAGCATGGCTGACGATAACCTCCAGGAGAGCAACTCTTTGCACTTTCTTGGACTCACGTTTTCAACTGACATGAAGTGGAGCGATTATATTGAATTAATTGCTAGGAAAGTTATTCAATGTATCGTGCCAGACAATTTTTCTCGTCAGAATCCATCTTACACATTTATAAATCTACCATTCGTCCGTGCATTGAATATTGCTGCCATGTCTCGTCTGGTGTCCCGGTTATATATCTCGAGATGCGTGACAAATTTCAAAGAAAGGTTTGTAAATGTAATCGATCCTAACCTGGCATCTCGACTTCGGTCACTTTCTCACCGACGTGACGTGGCTTCCCTCTGTATTTTCTATAAATATTTTCATGGCAATTGTTCTGATGAGTTTTCCTCTTTGGTGCCTCAACTGTAGGAATTTAATCCTGTTACTAAATTGGTAACTCGGTCTCACCGTTTAACTGTTGAACAAGCTAGATGTAACCGTATGTTCTATTCTGATAGTTTCTTTTCTTACCCTTCTCGTCTGTGAAAACTCCTTCCCGATTTCTTGCATCCCTGCCACCAAAAATTTAAATGCAACGCTAATCACCATCTTTTGTCTTCCCGAAATCTTTTCTTTGTCTTTAGTAAAAACTTCTCTTTCTCTTCCACTCCGATTAATCCCTTGCTGTCTAGTGGTATTATCAGCTTGCTTGGTGTGAAATGATTAAAGAAAAAAGCAACAACAAAAAACCTCCGTTTCTACAACATGCATCACAAAAGCCGGAATGGAACTGGTTGCACTATACAATCAAAGAATGCAGCAATAGAATATTGTCCTTTCTGTAAGAACTGAAAATTTAAAATTTCTTAAAAAAATGATCACAAACCGTTACCAGAAGCACCGACAATAGACGAAAAGATAGAATGCAGAAAAAGATAAAAAATTTGCCTTTCCGATTAGAGCAATGTCAGTAATTGATGAGTGTTGAAGTGGAAACAAAGGGAGACAAATCACATTGAGCCTTTCTGTTTGGTTTCCAAACGCTGTTTATTTTTTTTCCTGTGCCTATTTCTTTTCTTTCCTTTTTCAGATTTTCGTTTTTGGCTTCGGCTCTTCCGTTTCTTGCGTCCAGATTTCTTACCTGTAAAATCAATGCCTTGTTAAATCATTTCTTCTAAAAACTTTTGCATCTTTCTCCCTCTACTACTTTCTTTATCTTTTCTCCTCTCATTACTCTTTATTTTTGTTCTATGCTTTTCACTTAATCGCGCTTATCTATCTATCTATCTATCTATCTATCTATCTATCTATCTCATTCTGTTCATATTCATTATCAATCTATCTAATTTCATAAGAATTATAAAATATCCCAGTGGGCGTCTCGCCGCGAAGCAATGGTTAGCAAGCTAGTTGAATAGACTATTATTACTCTGATGAATTCGATTTTCATTAGATGTCTAAAATATTTGGTCTTGTGCCAGGCTAATCTAAGTATAGTAAATATGTCTATCTCTGTTTTTATTGATGTATGTGAAGAGATGGATATTCAATAAGTTTAGGCTAGTCAGACACAAGGCAAAATAAAAGAATACAGATCGTGCTGCTTTACTTTCACACGAAGGAAACCTGCCTTGAAAATCAGCATTCGAAAATTTGTTATTTCGTTGGGATTGAACATCGGCTACTAGTACCTGTTAGAATTACACAACTATTTAATCGCACAAAAACTTTCCTTTAGTAATTTACACAGGTTAGGTAGTTCTGGCACAAGTCTACGGTAAGTGAGGTCTTGATGTTTCTCTACAGTAGCGTTAGTCTATGCAGCTAATTTGTAAGCTACAACATGAGTAATGTCTGACAGTATTATTTGATGGAATTAATTTTTCTGAACTACCATCGAGAAGGTCCATTTTATTCAAACATATCTGCCTTCTGCTTCCTATCAACTAAAAGAAAGATACACATGTAACTGACACGATGGCGCCATCTTTAGCTGGAGGCTAAATTCTATACCAAAAGTGACAATTTACCAGAAATTTAATGAGAAAGAGAAATCATCTTTTCTAAGCAATCAGAAACAGAAATCATTTTCAACCAATAATAAAAAAGGAACAATTCCTGCCCAATCAATAAGTAGTTTATCTGAATCATTTTTTTTAAATAATACAAAATCAGCTTCTAAGTTTGTTTTTAATTTTTCGAGGTTACGTTTCTATATTGAAACCGATTAAATCACTTTCGATGTTTCCTAATTTCAATGAATGTAAATATTCACCACAACACTATTAATCAATTTTTCATTAACATTTTTCTATGATTGAACTTGTCATCAGTGTTTCAATTTCGTCAGTTAAATTCATTTAATAATACCATTTCATTTCTTAAAGGTTTTGAGGACAAGCTAAATTTAAGTGAACAGGCATGTCAGGTGATCTTAAATTCATTGAATTTTACCGAAACTGTAAACACCATCTGAAATCTTTCAGTCAAAATGTCCTAATAATAAAAAGTAATTGAAGCGATGATTTGTTTTTTACAAAATAGTTTGTTAGTTAAGGCAGTCTAAGGTTATTGAATAATCAAGATACGAACTTACCGCCTTTTTTAATAAGTTCACATGCCGTTTGATTATTGTAAGATGTCTTCATCTTGAGTACTGGAAGAAAAGCAAAAACAAAATGTATTATTATTATTATTATTATTATTATTATTTTTTTTTTTTTTTTTTTTTTTTGCCTTTGCTTTGTGTAGTACGACTTGCTCCCAAATCTCAACCAGAGACTTCAAGAGACAACAAGTTTTTTTTGTATCAGAAGATGCAAACAGATGCGGTGCGATGCAATCAGAGAGAGAAAAAATATGTAACGCTTCTCACTGTAACTCTGCATTGTGAGGTATCTACGGGTGATATGAAAAATACCTATGGGTATGATTTTTTAGCAATTCCTATATTCTAGTGTAGCCAGGAATTTGATCCACATATTTTTTTGCACCTCATTGATCTCATTCCCAAAGTTTCAACAATAACAGGAAATGTTGTCTTGGGATGCCACATTCGACTGATTTCTATCTTAGTATTCACTTATTTTCTCAAATTATTATCATTATTATTATTATTATTATTATTATTATTATTATTATTATTATTATCCTTTGATATCTGCCGTTTACACATTTTTCCGGGTCCCGCCCAGAGACGTAAGGCTAGGTATCATGACACTTTCCACTGCAAAAAAAAAAAAATTATTGCATAGATAAAGCCCTTCGTAAAGTGTGGGCTGTACTTGTCAGGATAATTTTTTGTATCGCTTTGAGGCATGGACTTCCAGAGATCCCTTCAATTCGTCTACTGGAATCTTTTCCAACCAATCCTAAGGCTCCAACTACAACAGGGATTGTTGATGTTCCCATGTGCCACATTTTTTAGAATTTTTAGGTCCTTGTATTGACAGCTTTTCGAATATCTTCAAAGATACATTGCAGTCTGCAGGGACTGCCATATCAATAAGGAGGCATTTGTTTTGTTTGTGGTCTTTAATAACAATGTCTGGGTGGTTGGCTTTGATTGTTCTGTCAGTGTGTATTGTGTAGTCCCATAGAATTGTAACAGGTCCTATCTCCGTAACCGGGTCTGGGTGGTGGTCGTCGTACCAGTTTCTTTCAGTTTCCTTTCCGTAGAAGTTGCAAATTTTCCAGTGCAGATATTGGCCCACTCTGTCATGCCGGTTTTTATATTCAGTGGGTGCCAATATCGTGCAACCTGATACAAGATGATCAATCGTTTTTGGATATTTATCACAGAATCTGCATTTTGTGCTAACACAGTATTTTAGTATATGTGCTTGATAATTCCTAGTTAACAAGCATTCTTTCAACCCTGCACTACGTAGCCACTGATGGGTACGGTTTTTGTCTACGTCAGCTGGTTGGTACGGGCAGAATATTGGCCGTGGAGCGGTTTATGTTGCCATTGTTTCTGTATCTGTTCGGTTGCATCTGTCTTGGCTTTCTTTTTTAAGTATTTTGCAGCTTCAGCCAGTTTACCGTGCTGTACTTGTATTTCTGCACCCATTTGAAACTCCATTTTGAATTTGTTGGCTTCCTTTATTACGGAGTAAAGACGCTTACTACTTTCATGTTCCTTGACACATACCATCATCCAGTCTTCTGTAGTTTCCAAGTATCTTTGGAGGCCAATTGTTGTAGTTTTGTAGGACATTTCTAGTTGAACTAATTCTCTGCCTCCTTCTGATCTGGGCACATATAGGCGATCAACATCAGCTTTGGGATGATGCATGCGGTAGCAAGCGAGGAGCTTTCTCGTTTTGGCGTCCATTCGCTTAATTTCAGCTATGGTCCAGTTAAGGACGGTAAAGCAGTATTGCACCACAGGGACAGCCAAGGTGTTTATGGCTGATATTCTGTTTTTTGAGTTTAGCTCGGTATTTAGTACCAGACGTACACGTACTCCTTTCTTACCTTCTCCTTCATTTGGGGGTGTTGTATGCCATCTCCTTCTTTGAAAGATTCCATGTCGGATATTTAGTCGGTTGGATATGGCAGTGCCTTTGGTGCGACTAAGGTATAGTTTGGTGTTCCACATTCCCATGCTGTGCTTAAGGAAATTTATACCACAGGGGAGACTTTGTACATATCCAAAGTCTTAAGGAATGTGGAACACTATCAAAGGCTTTACGATAATCAATCCACGCTGCGCTAAGATTTCTACGTCTTCTCCTGCAATTTTCCAGGATCATTTTATTTATCAGTAGTTTATCTTTGCAGCCATATGAATCTCTCCCGCATCCATTCTGTTCCAGCGGAAGAATGCTGTTTGTTTCGAAAAAGGAGTAAGCACGGTTCATCAGGACAGACGTGATCAACTTGTACGTTGTGGAGAGATATGTTATCGGTCGATAATTATTATTATTATTATTATTATTATTATTATTTCCTTAGATTTCTGTTGTAGGCACATTCCTTCCGGGTCCCAACCAGAGACCTAAGGTCAGAAATGGCTTCATGACATTTTCCGCTAAAAAAAAAACTAAGATCACAAACATTTTACCTAGATAATGCTCTTCTCAATGTGCGAATTGTACTTGTGAGTACAATTTTTTGTATTTCTTTAAGACACGGGCTACCAAGAATCCTTTCAATGAGTCTTTCGGAGACTTTTCCAATCAATTCGAGGGATCCATCTACAACAGGAATTATTGATGTCCTCACGTACCACATTGTTGAGATTTCTACTTCAAGATCCGTGTATTTTTTGAAGATCTTCAAATACACAGTACAATCTGCAGTAACTGTCAATAAGAAAGCACATTCTGTTCACGTGCTCTTTGTCTGGAGATAAGTCTATGCAAGATGTGAGAAGTACCCACGGATGTTTTTTTGGCAATTCACATATTTTAGGGCTGCCAGGAATTTGATTAACATATTTGTTTGATCCTTTTGATCTCATACTTTGATCTCAATAACAACAGGTAATGTTGTTGTCTTGGGATGCCATATTCTACTGATTTCTATCTCGAGATTCTTGTTTTTTGCTTATGAATTTAAGTGCAGTACTAGATTGACGGCAAGGGATCATCATTTTACAGTTGAAATGGCTAGATGTAACCGTAAGTTCTATGTTAACAGTTTCTGCTATCGCACTTTTCGCTTGTGAAAATCTCTTCCGGCTTCTTGCTTCCCAGTCAAATTTGATCAAAACTTTAAGTGCAGTGTCAATCGTTATCTGTTTGATTTATTCTTGTTCTTTTATTGTTCCCTCTCCTTAATAGTATTTTTTCATAGTCTCTAGCACTCAGTAAGCCCTTGCATCTTAATGGCTTTATTGCTTTGCTTGTGGTGAAATGATTAAATAAAAATATGTTTTAACATGATTTTTCACTATTATGTCTGGTCGTTTTGACAGGATTTCCCTATCATTTTGAACACTGAAATTTCAAAGGATGGTAATGATAATGGTATTATTATTATTATTATTATTATTATTATTATTTACTAAGCTTCATATTACAAATATTTATCAACTCTGTCAGCTTAACATATATATAGTGTGCCTTAATAAGTTATTTTTTAATAATTTTATCCCATGCAAGGCAGTAAAACCACTAAGACCAAGGTGTTACTAAGTGTGAAAGAATAAGAAAAAAAAGAAGAGAGAAGACAACAGATAACGACTGACATTGCATTTAATTTTTTGAAGATCGGAGTTCGTGGGAAAGCATGGAATCGAAAGAGAGTTCCATAAATGAGAAGTGTGAGAAAAGAAAATGTTAACATAGAACTTACAGTTATATCTAGCCATTTAAACTTTAAAATGATGAGACCCTGTTGCAGGTTATCTACAGTTTGAAATATTGGCTTTGTTAGCTTCTTCTGCATTCTAAGAAAGAAGCCTCTATAATAGTTTTTGATCCCCTCCAAGTTCTAATAAAATTCAAGAGAAAATAAACTTAATTCAACAGATTTAGCTATAGGTAGCGGAGGAGATTTGTGAGAAAAAATGAATATAAAAATATAACAAGAACACGCACACACATACGTAGATAAATAGATACAGATAGTGTGTACATAAGAATAAACACAGCATGGTGACTGTCAACTTCAGGCTTCAATACCACTTCAGCTCAATCTTAGTATTTTCGACCGTTCCTATTTCAAATACGGACAATTCATTCATAAATTTCCGTTTGATGTAAAAGGTTTATTAGACATCAAGAAACAATGAATCACAAAACATAACCCTCATTCCTTTTCTGTTTTATTTAAAAACGAATCTGGAAATCTTTGGTTATAACATATTCTGGTTTGTTTTATCAGACTAGTCTTCCGTGCTGCTTTAGTGCAACTTGGAAGTGAGTGTTGCACCCATAAGGGGGTTTACTCGTGTAAGATACCAACCTGGAATTTGGGATCTCGTGATTTGGATTTTATATTAAGGATTATTCTTTTCTTAGACATAGAGCCTTCATTATTATTTTGTTAGACAGACAGCTTTCATTCAGCCCGAATCACTCCATCTACTCTATCCGTTCGCCTCAAAGTAGCGGAGGTTTGAAAACGGAGTTTTCATTCTCTTACAGGGTTTCCCCAATACCATATTAACAAGTTCCATATACCCAATTTAAATTTATGACACCTAATATCCACAAGCGTTCTCTCATCTGATCAGGAGCGATGCCGCTTAACTCCAGTGATCGGACGAAAACGGTAAATTTATCGCTGTAATATATGCAAATAAATATATAATTAAACCTCAAGTTTAAATCCAATGGGACGCCATTTTTATTTCTAACGTCTGATTATTTTACTGAATTCATTAAGACCCCTACTATGCTTGTTTAAATGGGGACAGCTTCCAAAAATCTTTTGTAAATAAATAATTTTTTGGCAAAAAGGAAGCGTAAAGTTATGAAGATTGATCGCTAAAGTTAAAGTTCACTTTCCGAATAATGATTTTGTTATGGCGTTTTCGTAGAATTCAAAATACGACTATGACTTATTTTCTCCTACCTGAATTTAGACCTTACACTTATGAAACTTTTTACTTCAGGGCGCATTTGTAGAATAGCTAAAACTCTGGGGCCCACTTTAAATAAATAAGGAACAATTAGACATGAAATTTGAAAATATGAAACGTTTGTATAGCATTTCTCAAAAAGATCAGTTTTCATTTAAAGGGATTTATGAAGAATCTGCTATTTTTCTTTTGTTTTTTGTTGTTATTTTTTTAGAGAGGCCTATAATGACTGATTTAAACCCCTTCAGAAAAGCAAAATGGACAAGCATATCCAATCTGTAAAGATTAAAGAAATTAGCATTCAGCTTAAAATATCAAATGACGAAGTCGTGACTTAAATATGGAAGGCATGTGTTTTGTGTCTAGCTTTTGAAAAATAAAATTTTAAATATAAAAATAATTCATAAATTACTTTTCTGTTAACTTAGGGGGCACCTGTCTATCTATCAGGGCGCATTAGTGCGCCCGAGTGCACCGGTTGAGAAACTGCGTTAGGCGTTAGAAAATTTACGTTTTTTTTTTAACGGCATATCAACTCCTTATGACTCATTTAATGCTGAAATTTAATATTCTTGGGATCATTAGTAATTTACTTTGTGACACTATTTAGAAACAGCAGGTTGATTAACCAATTAATTAACCACAGAAGTTAATTACGGGGATTACTTAAACCGATAGATAGAACGAAAGACATACTGAGCGATAACTTAAACCGATAGATAGAACGAAAGACATACTGAGCGATATTCTTTTTGTTTTGTTATTTTCCCAAAACAAGGGATCGGTGAAAAGATTTTTTTTGTTTTGTTATTTTCAAGTGCCAATCAATATAGTCATTTTTGCTTTCTCGCGGAAGTTTGACGCTGAGATATGCCAAATGTCGCCAGAGTTTTTACCCATTGACTGTGTTATAGTGACAACAGTCTTATCAGAGAATGATGAGAATTCTCTGCGAGGACAAAGGAAGGAAAAAGAGAAAGAAAAGAAAGAAACAGAGGGACAAGATTTAACAACTTAGATGATAAGGAAAAAGGCCACCCACAAAGCGATGTTGTTTTGATAACAGGGACGGCGAAAATTCTGATGGTCATTGTCGTAAAAATTAGTTGATGAATCCCAGAGTTTTTGGTCAGATAAAACATTAACTGTGTCATGATAGCCAAAACTTATATTATCGGGAAAGGATTTAATAGGTCATCTGCCGACCGCACGCGGGGCCCGGCCCTGAGTTGAGGAGATGTCGGTTGGACAAGACATCTGTGTTCTGTTGAAATTCGTTTGTGATAACAAAAGCCATGTTATTGGATTTTTTTTTTATTAACTCGATTTCGCCAAAATTCCAATTGAAGAATTCCATATGCCGTGACGTTGGATAAAAAATTGAGATTATCAGATTCACACTGTTTTGACGCCTATTGGCCGAATAGCCAGGCGGAGGTGATCATGTGATGCAGGGAGGAGGCCTGCCACCGCCCATTGAGAGGGTAGGTATGAGATGTTACTGCGCGGAAGTGGGAAAACCGTTGACGCCCTCTAAATTATGGTGAGATACCCATATGAGAGCAGAAGAGGGTGGGATTTACACGTTTGTTTGACGTTATGAAATGAACTTTTAATATGATTATCAAAATCAAATGAAAAAAAGAGTAGGGGGAGGAGACAGGTCCTGCCGTCTCTAGCAGATGATCTAATCAAATGAAGTACGCACCTTTGTAGCAGAGCACAAATCCTTTTGTGTCAGATTTCGATTCGTCGTTCCTTGTAAAGTTAAAGTAGACCACTGTTTGCCTGTTGATAACGACGGTTTCTGGATGGCTTCTTTGTCCAGTAAAAGTGTGGCTACCAATGTACAGCTGGTTGTGTCCAAGATCGAATGGGAACAAGGTGACAACTAAACGATTGTGGTGACCAACATTTATTGAGCGTTTCATTGAATCGAGAGATCCGCGATCGTTCCAAGGAAAGTCCACGTGGCTTCGTATGATGCCTTCGTTTCGCGGCCACTTGGTGCTGTGATACATCTCTATTTTGGCTGGATAAAAAAAATGGAAAATTGAAATCTAATTAGAGTTATATATATATACATACACACACACACACACACATATATATATATATATAAATTGCATATATATATATATATTTATATACATACATTTTACATACATAGATACATAAATACATATATGCATACACACACACACACACACACACACACACACACATATATATATATATATATATATATATATATATATGTATGTATGTATGTATGTATACACACGAATACAGGGTTGGTATAGATGGAATAAAATTCCGATAACGAAAACCACTATTTTTTAAAAAGTGCTCAATACAAAGTAGAGCAAATAATAATCATGTTAAAACATCACTACAAAAATAGACATTTTGTTTCAACACTTCTGGTGTCGTGTCAAGTGATGGTGTTGATTGCAAAATAAAGAGTTTTAAAAAGTTGAAAACAAATCATCCCCCTTAATAGGTGAAACATTGTTAAAATACAAGTATATGAGAATACAAAAAACTTGACAACAGATCCTAGATACAAGTTATAAATACTTTAATATTAATATTAGATTAAATTAGAAATCAGTATAATTAATTAACTTTCAATTTCACTATAAAGTTAAAAAATAAAAATTACGAATTTTATATTTAAAATAAAACCATACATTAAGTTTAGAATATTACAAAATTATTCAAAGAAAAAGCGGAGGAACATATACATATATTTAGGTTTTGTTCTTAGATGCTAAATTTTCCGTTAGATGCAACGCTGATGCAAGAAGTTTCAATTATCGCTACATATTGGATACATTGATGTAGTCTGAATTCAGATTAGGTGGATAGGGGAAGAGGCTTTACAAATGACAAGACAGACACAATCACATCATAATACACAAACACGCAAATATAATTAAATATATAAGCACGCAAATATACGAACGACACAGGAAATATAAGAAGAAAAGAAGAGAAGAAATAAAAATACTGAAAACGGAAAATAGAATAAAATGAGAATAAAAAGGAATAAGAATAAGAATAGACGAATAAATAAAAAAAACACACAAAGCATAAAAACACTAATAAGACACACAAACCAACTATCAAAATTGTACATACGTGCACAATATATATATATATATATATATATATATATATATATATATATATATATATATATATATATTGTCCACGTATGTAATATATATATATATATATAATTTTGTATATATATGTTATGGTCCAAGTTCCTTGTTCCACGGTGATGGTCCAAGGTAAAACCAATGAAGAATAACTCGAACACAGGTACGGAATAAACACAACTATATTACAAACAGAAATATGTACAAAGAAGTAGAAGTATTAGTAATGAACTATCAAATTTGGTTATAGTGAACTATGTTGTCTCGACAAGTATCACTATTCCAATGTCTTACAGTAATCGTCTGAAACTGTCTCTGACTGACTCTGACTTTGACTCTGACTCTCTGAACTGACCTTCCTCTTGAGGAGCAGTATTTATGATGTCCGGAATAGTCCATTATTATTATGGGTAAGTTCCCATAACACCACCCTTCCGAAGCTTTTGCGTAACAGGAGGTTTTTAATATCTTTTTTCTTTGGATCTATTTCCAAAGGTTCTGTGAACTTTCTTTTTCTGGACGATTTTCTTAGTTCTGACATTGTTTGCAGTCTTTTTATATCAAATGTATCGAAAATCGTGTCCATCACCTCTTCTTGAGGTGGACCGTTAGCATCCTGTAACAGTCTCTTCCTTATTTGGTTTACGTGTCTTCTATGTGAGAATTTATGTCCCTGTACTATGTAAACCATATTGCCCATTCTTTTCTCAATTGTCCATTGCTCCCAGTAAAATGTATTATTTTTATATGCTTAAAAAAAAAACTTTTTCTCCTGGGAGAAATTTTCTTTTTGGTGCGTAGGGCTGTGTTACTTGTTTCGTTTTACTTGGTAGCAATTTATCAAATGCAGATCTGATTTATCTAGCGAACATCACTTCTGCGGGTGATAATGTCGATGGCGTAGCAGTATGTGGCGTAATTCGATATACCTGAAGAAATTGCTGTAATGCTTTTTCCGTAGGCACATCATAGGCTTTTCGTAACGCTCTTTTGAGTGTATCAACAAATCTCTCCGCTTGCCCATTTGATCTTGGGTGATAAGGCGGGGATTTTATATGTTTTATTTGATAAATTTCGCAAAACTCTTGGAAGTCCGCTGATGTGAATTGCGTTCCATTATCTGTGACTAGGCAATCCACTACTCCAAACCGAGCGAATAGCTGGTGGAGGCAATTTATGGTCGTTTACGAAGTAGGATTTTTGCAACGAAACACCTCGGACCATTTACTATAACTATCAACTATGATTAAATAGTAAAAACCGTAAATTGTTCCTGCATAATCTACGTGTATTCTTGACCACGGACGATCAGTCTCTGGCCATGGCTTATGGATGATTGGCTGCTAAGTTACAACCCTTGAACATTTCCACCATCTGAGTAATATCCTGGTCCATATTTTTCCAATATACATAGCTTCGCATTAGCGACTTCATTCTATTTTTTCTAGGATGTCCCCTGTGGAAATCCTTTAGGATTCGCTTTTGTAGTGTTTTGGGAATTACAACCCTTTCATTATAAAGTAGCACATTATCGCATAGAGAAAAGCTGTCCAATATTTGCTCATTTTTCTCTGCTATTTTTGCTTTTGTTTCATTTATAAATTCATCATTTTTGGCTTCATTTTTTATGTCATGTAGTGTAACTGGGAGGTTTCTAACTGTACAGCATAGTACTGTCCTGGTATCTCCTTCATTTCTTAGGGATGCGATAACCGTATCTTCCGATTGCCGTATCTTCGACAGACCATCCGCATGCCCGATTTTTTTCGTTGGTAGGTATTCCAATCTGAAATTGTAGTTCAGAAGAATCGTTCCCCATCTAAGTAACCTAGTTGCAGTGTAAACCGGTAGACCATATTTCGAACCAAAAATTGTTAGTAACGGTTTGTGATCCGTCTGTAGAGTAAAATATCTGCCATAGATATATCTATGAAACCTTGTGACTGCGAAGATAATTCCTAGAGCTTCTTTCTCTATTTGTGAGTAATTTTTCTCCGCTGGTAGCGGAGTTCGAGAAGCATGTGCGATGGGTTTTATTGTCCCATCTGGCATTTTATGTAATATACACGCCCTGACTCCATAGGCGCTCGCGTCACTTGCTACAATTATTTCTAATCTAGGATCGTAGTGTGCCAAAAATAAATCCGATGTTAACGTTTTAATTATTTTGTCAAATGTTTCCTGGCATTGATCTGTCCACTGCCAAACTTTTTCTTTCTTTAGCAGATCGTTCAGTGGTGCGCGAAGTTTATGCATGTGAGGTATGAAATCCTGGTAGTAACTCACTAAGCCTAGAAAACTTTGTAATTCTGTTATGTTCTTAGGAACTGGCATTTTTTTTTATTATTGCTTTTGACCTTTCAGGGTCTGGTCGTCTACCTTCTTGATCTATGATATTGCCAAGGTATTTAATTTCCTTCATGAAAAAATCGCACTTGTTTTCTTTTACTTTGAATCCATAGCTTTGTATTCTCTTAAACACCTCCTGTACATATTGCCAATGTTGTTCAACGCTTTCGCTATTAATCAATACGTCATCCAGGTATGCAATCGTGTGCTCTAGTCCGGCAAGCATCGTATCCATTGTCTGTTGGAATATAGCCGGCGCGACCTTAATCCCAAATGGTAGTCTTTGGTATCGGTACAATCCTTTGTGTGTGTTTATGCATAGTAGTTTTGAACTTTCCTCATCGACTGGAATTTGCAGGTACGCTTCACTTAAATCTATTTTTGAAAAATATTTTTCGCCATTTAATTTAGTGAATACTTCTGGACTGGGTAGAGGATAGTGGTAGTCCTTTATTGCTGCGTTCAAATCTGTAGAAAAATGAGCGCAAACTCGAATTTCTCCTGATTTCTTTTGATGTAGACCGTTGGTGCAGCCCATTTACTGTATTCTACTTTTGTCAATATGCCAGTGTTTTCGAGTCTAGTTAATTCTTGATCAATTTTTTCTAATGACGCAAACGGTACGCTCCTTTTTTTCTTGAAGATAGGTTCAACGTTTTCTTTTATTTCAATATTTGTTGCCATTTTCTTACATCTTCCGAGACCTGCTGAAAATACTTCGGGGAAACTCGTTTTTAGTTTCTCTTTTAATTTGTCTGTCTCAGTTTGTTAAGCTTTTTACATTTTGGCAGTACATACTTATAGGTAGATCCCACAGTTCGAATTTTTGCATCCAGTCCGTTCCGAATAGTTTTTCTGTATTTCTTAAGACGTACATTTTTAGTTTTTCCGTCATTCCATTAAATGTTACATTTGTAATTACTTCACCCTCAAATTTTATCTTTCTCCCCGTAACTGATCTAGCAATTTTATCCGTTTTTAACATGGCAGGTTTGTTCAGTTTTCTCCATGTTTATAGGTTTATAATAGTTAAGTTTGAGCCAGAATCCAGCTGTAGCCTAACTTTTCTGTTTTGCATTTCAACTTGTACGTATTTTCTTATGTTAGTCTCATCAGCTTGGTCAGTCCTCGTGATTCTTATTCTGCTTTTGATTTCTCTTCTAGACCAACAATGAGAATTTTTGTGTCCTATTCTTTTGCACGTTAGACAAGTTTTAAAACGGTATGTACAGTCTTTAAACCAATGCCAAGTCCCACAGCGATAGCATGGGCAGTGTGGTAGTTTTTTCTGATATTGATTTTTAGAGTTAGAAAATTTTGTTTTACCTGTTCTTGAGGGGAGAAAATTTGGTTTGGTTTGTTTATGAGGAGGGAAAGTTGGTTTGTCTTCGTACTTTACATATGTATGCTATGCCAGCTTCTTCTATGTCTTTTGAGTCTTTCTTCACACTGATGCATCTCTGGCAGTCTTCGGCTAGGTTTTGAAGTGTCAAATCTTGTCCACTCTCCAATTTTGTAAGGATCCTGCGTCTCATTTCCGCGTCTTTGGTTGAAACCAGGCCTTGGACGTAAATTAAGCATTTGAAATTGTCCGCGCTGAGTTCCGATAATTTAAAATTATCACAATATTCGTTAACAATAGACGCGAAAGTTATGTAATCTTCGCTGTCCTTCTTTGTTAGGTTCAAACATTTCCATCTTTTGTGGAATAGTGAGGTATTATGGCTGAAAAGTTCTGTTAACAGTTTTATGGCTTCTTTGAAATTTAACTCACTTGTTTTTCTTGGAAGAGTATAATCTACGAATTTGGTATATTCGCATGTGCTTAATTTTCTTAGTAATAGGCGTACTTTTCGTGCGTATGACCAATCTTTGCAGTCAAATTCATATAGATCTTCGTACCTTCGGAAGTAATTTGCAAAAGTTTTATCTTCGTCGGGTGCATACGTAAAATATTCGATAGTGCTCCAAATAGCGTCTTGTGAGAGAACTGTTTCGTTCTCGGATTTTGGCTCTTTATTTGACATTACACGTAGCAATAATTCCTGTAATTCAAGATGTTTCTGTTCGTACTTTTGTTGTTGTTCAAATTGGATTTTGATAACTTCCACAATGGTTGACTTAAAATCTGCAATGATAACGTAATTTTCTGTACGTATTTTACTTAAGTGTAACCTGATATTCTGAAACTTGTGTACGCAAAAAAAATTTACTTTGTTGCCAGTAAAATTGATATCCAAAAAGAAAATTCTTTTTTTTCTTTTTTATGTGTTCGCGTAGAACTTGTTTTTTTTTTTTAGAAATCTCGCGTAAAACTTTTTTTTAGAGTTTACTCGTCGACCACTGTTATGTGCGACGGATAGCAAAAAAAGTGTGTCCTCCGCGTAGAGATTTCGTTTTTCTTTAGGGGTCGTCACTTGTTATGTGCGACGTATAGAAAAAAAGTATGTCCTCCGCGTAGAGATTTCGTTTTTCCTTTGTGTTACCTCGTCGCCACTTGTTATGGTCCAAGTTCCTTGTTACACGGTGATGGTCCAAGGTAGAACCAATGAAGAATAACTCGAACACAGGTATGGATTAAACACAGATATATTACAAACAGAAATATGTACATAGAAGTAGAAGTATTAGTAATGAACTATCAGATTTGGTCAGAGTGAACTATGTTGTCTTGACAAGTATCACTATTTCAATGTCTTACAGTAATCGTATGAAGCTGTCTCTGACTGACTCTGACTGTGACTCCAACTCTCTGAACTAACCTTCCTCTTGAGGAGCAGTATTTATGATGTCCGGAATAGTCCATTATTATTATGGGTAAGTTCCCATAACAATATACATATATATATATATGTAAAATACGTATATATATATATATATATATATATATATATATATATATATATATATATATATATATATATATATGTAAAATATGTATATATATATGTATGTATGTATGTATGTATATATATATATATATACACACACAAAATCCACGTATATATTATATATATATATATATATATACACGTACGTAATTATATATATATATATATATATATATATGTAAAATATGTATATATATATGTATGTATGTATGTATGTATGTATGTATATATATATATATATATATATATATATACACACAAAATCCACGTATATATTACATATATATATATATATATATATATATATATATATATATATATATATATATATATACACGTACGTAATTATATATATATATATATATATATATATATATATATATATATATATATAAATTTTATAAGTGTATAATTTTAGTTTACCACTTCGTTAAAATATAGTTTAAGTGGTAAATTAACGAAAACTACAGATTTGGATCTTGATATCAACAACACAATTAAGGAACTAGAGCAAGATGGTACATATAAATACTTAGGAATTAATGAAGGAGAATTAATACAACATTCAATTATGAAGGAAAAGATCCGAAAAGAATATAGGAGAGTGCGTTTCATACTAGAAAGCGAACTTAATGGGACAAATAAAATGAGGGCTATCAACATCTTAGCCATACCCGTAGCAAAATACAGCTTCAACATTATGAAATGGAAATTGAATGACATTAAAAGATCGGGTGCCAAGACCAGAAAAATACTTACCCAAATGAGTATGTGCCACCGGAAATCAGATGGCGATAGGCTGTACGTACCAAAAGCTTTAGGAAGCCGAAATCTAATCCACCTTGAACTAACTAAAAACTACAACAATCGGATTGGAAGTATACCTCACAAAAACGAATGGCTCTCTCCTACAAATTGTAAAACACCAAATCCACTCCATCAACAAAGAAACTACACTCTTCAAGAAACAACTTAATATACTTAAAACCCTACCAACAAAAAATGAAGCGAATACCATCCAAGCTAAACGAGTAAAAGAGAAAGCAAAACAACTTGGCCAAATGAAATTACAAAAAGAAAAAAAAATCTGGGAGGACAAGGCGTTGCATGTCAAATACCTAAAAAGAACGAAAGAAGCAGATGTGGATCAACGGAAAACACATCAGTGACTGAAGAGCACCCGGTTGAAAGCTGAGACAGAAGGCCTAATTATTGCAGTTCAGGACCAAAGCCTCGGAACCAGATCCTATCAATCACATAATCAAGCATGGAACTAAACCGAAATGCAGGATCCGCGGAAAATATGATGAAACTGTCGACCATATGATCTCAGGATGTTCGGAATTAGCACAAAATAAATATATACTCACAAGATGAATATACTAACAAGGTAGCAAAATAGATGCATTAGAAGATATGCAAGAAGCACAAAATCGAAACAACTGAGAGATGGTATGAGCACCAACCAGACATGGTTATCCAAAATGTAACTATCCTCAGGACTTGCCAATTCAAAGTGACAGGGAAATAAAAGACAACAGACCTGATATTATCATAAAATACTGGAAATTCAGGAAGTGTAAGCTTATTGACATAGCAGTAGCATCTGAGAGAAACACCTCCATGAAAATTATCGAGAAATTGTCCAAATACAATGACCTGTAAATCGAAATTAACAGGATGTGGGGAATGAAGATTGAGATTATCAATAGTAATCGGAGTTCTGGGCCTAACGAGAAAAGGAATTGACAATTTTATTAACAATGTCCCGGGTAACATCAAGTTACCCAGAAAATCGCCCTACTAGGAACATCCCATATACTAAGAAAAGTGCTATCAGTTAAATGATAATTCTCCTATAGGGCCTAAGAGCCAAAGTTTGGATCCGGCTCTACAGGATACAAAGTAGGAAACATAATATACACTAATAATAATAATAATAATAATAATAATAATAATAATAATGGATGATGGTATGTGTCAAGGAACATGAAAGTAGTAAGTGTCTCTACTCTGTAGTAAAGGAAGCCGAAAAATTCAAAAAAGAGCTTCAAATGGGCACAGAAATTCAAATACATCACTGTACACCGGCTGAAGCTGCAAAAAACTTAAAAAAGAATGCAAAGAGAAATGCGACCGACCAGATAAAGAAACAATGGCAAAATAAACCGCTCCATGGCCAATACTCTGTCCGTACCAAACAAGCAGACGTAGACAAAAACCGCACCCATCAGTGGCTACGTAGTGCAGGGTTGAAAGGTGAAACTGAGGGTTTTATCATTGCTGCACAAGACCAATGCTTGTTAACTAGGAATTATCAAGCACATATACTAAAATACTGTGTTAGCCCAAGATGCAGATTCTGTGACAAATATCCAGAAACCATTGATCATCTTATATCAGGTTGCACGATATTGGCTCCCACTGAATATAAAACCCGGCATGACAGAATGGGCCAATATCTGCACTGGAAAATTTGCAACTCCTATGGGAAGGAAACTGGAAGAAATTGGTACGAACACCACCCTGACCCGGTTACGGAGATAGGACCTGTTACAATTCTATGGGACTACACAATACACACTGACAGAACAATCAAAGCCAACCGCCCAGACATTGTTATTAAAGACCACAAACAAAATAAGTGCCTCCTTATTGATATGGCAGTCCCTGCAGACTGCAATGTGTCTTTGAAGATATTCGAAAAACTGTCAAAATACAAGGACCTTGAAATAGAAATCTCAAAAATGTGGCACATAGGAACATCAACAATTCCTGTTGTAGTTGGAGCCCTTGGACTGGTTGGAAAAGATTCCAGTAGGCTGATTGAAGGGATCCTTGGAAGTCCATGCCTCAAAGAGATACAAAAAATTGTTCTGACAAGTACAGCCCACACTTTACGAAGGGCTTTATCTATGTAATTATTTTTTTATTTTTTTTGCAGTGGAAAGTGTCATGATACCATTTCTAACCTTAGGTCCCTGGGCGGGACCCGGAAAGAAATGTGTAAACGCCAGATATCAAAGGAAATAAAAATAATAATAATAATAATAATTTACCTGATGGTTTACAGCTGTAACTCACATCAAGTGCGTTAACCCGTCGCCCAGGACAGGAATGTTTCGAAGTAGGGATGATGTAGTCTGTCGGATCATACGTCAGTGAGCATCTCCTGTTCCAGTAGCAATTACATTGGTCAACAAACATGTTGCTCGGCAATCCTTGACAGTCTGCCGTATTCCGACTCCTTATTGTCACATTAACGATTTGTTCTCTTTTCCGACATTGCAACTCAGCATTTCTGTTGTTCATATCCAGCCTGATAATTTCATTTCGCCGATGGTGCTTTTTATCAGAAGCAGAACCTGATGAAAATTTTATGAAGCATTTGGATTAGAATTTACAAAATAAAATAAACAAATATTTTTACAGAAACCAATGACAAAATGATCACAAACTAGACGAAAAAACGATAAGAAACCTAATGCAACTACATATTACTTATCAACAAAAGCAAACAAAATAATCTCCACACTTACAAAAAGACCCCTCAAATATGATCACCAACATCGATAAAAAATTTTAAAAAAAAACAAAAAGAAGGAAAAAATCAGCAAACTAAGTAATGGCTATAAATTCGCTTGGTCACTTGGAGAGTCTCTGTCTAATCATAACAATTCAAAAAACTCCCATATTGATTACACAATCATTACATTATCACGCTGGGTAATTTGCTATTCCACAACTAGAATTGTGATATATAAACACACATGAATTATACGCACGAACGATACTTGACAGGAAAGATTCACGTGTGGTCTACTTAACCAATGAAAAAGAAACATAAAAATAAAAATACCAGAATTTTCTTTCCTCCTCAATATTTCATCTATCTATATCTATAATTATCAAAATGTGTGTGTATATGCATGTGTGTGTGTGTGTGATCGGATGTTGTTTATGTGTTTCCACAGTTTTCATCCGATTTCGATGAATTTTTTGTTTGATAGATAATTCTTCAGTACCGGCTTTGAGTTCAAATTGTTGGTTACAATGACTCTCCACTACTTCCTGTTCATTATAACTATCAACAACGTTTTACTATTTACTATCTGTTCTTGGATATATATTTTTCATAAAAACTTTAATAAAAATAAATACTTTAGATTATTACAATAATATTATCTATATCTATAATTCTCAAAATGCGTGTGTATGTGTGTGTGAGGATCGGATGTTGTTTATGTGTTTCCACAGTTTTCATCCAGTTTCGATGAAATTTTTTGGTTTGATAGATAATTCTTCAGTGTCGGTTTTGAGTTCAAATTACATATTCTGCTTCTCTTGGCCAAGCATTCAATTTCTCTCAAGTGAGGTTACCTTTTCCGTTGCATAAAGCCTACTACTACACTTTTAAGGCGTTGCTTTCATTGTCGTTTATAGCCGTCCCCAATTTAAATTTTTTTTTATTGTCCTGCCAGTTTTTACATTGCATTCACCGTAGTAATAAGTAAGCTTGCTTTTTTATTACTCAACATTTATTTATCCAAACTTTCCTAAAGTTATTTGAGCTTAGTGATCCCTGTAGCTTTACAGCGTTCTCTTCTGGTATTTGCCCACGCATTCCATTTGACAATTCATACTTACCTAAGACATGCCACCAAAGAAAAGAACTTGCCTAGGTCGCAAAACCGCTGCCACCATGCGAATAAGAGATAACGAATCGCCTTTAGAAAGTTCAGTTTGCCTGTCTCAAAATACCTCTTGGAATGCTTCAATCAGAGCCACTGAGTTCGTTAGATCAATGGCGTTATGACGTTAAACTTTCACAAGAAGTTAAAGGGAATGAGGTAGAAAGGTAATCTAACATAATGTTAACTAGATATATGGTCGATCAGCTTCCTACATACAATTATGTAGTTGATAATTAAAAGGCCGCTTTAAGAAACTGGTAAATAACTTAACTATTTAAAAAAGGAAACCAGTTGGTCAGTAGTAAGTTAGGCCAAAGTTCCTCCATTTAATTGATAACCATTTCCCTAAAAGTAATCTTCTTAGTAAAATATTTAACAGAAACACACCAAATCTAAGTTATAGCTGCACCGATAATCTTGAGAAGATTATAAAGAAACACATTAATAAAAATTTTTAAAATTTTTAAAATTTGGATAATAATGCATATTCCAAGATAAATACTGTGGTTAATATTGACCAATGTAATTGCAAGAATTCTAACTAATACTTTTTCTTATAGTAATAATTAGTAGATGAACTGTGGTGCAATTTATGTGACTTACTATTCTATTTGTAAGATTCATTTAGATTTAATATAGCTCTGTATTGATGTCTAGTCAGTATTATTAACTTCTTATAAGGATGCAGTGGTGTTTAATATATATTATTAACATCCTACGTTGATTAGTTAGTATTATTAACATCTTATATGAATGCTCTTTACATACGGTTGCATATTAATTTGCCAAAGTTGTTTTGTATTTATGGTCTGATTTCCTTTTTAAACGGTTATTTACCAGTGTCTTAAAGAGGCCTTTTAATTATCAACTACAAAATGTTATGTAGAAGCTGACCGAACATATAACTAGTTAACCTTCTTTCATTTAACTTCTTGCGAAGGTTTAACGTCATACTTCAATATATTTTACGAAATAATGTAACCATTTGTATCTGTCTCGAATGAAATTGTCTAGGATTTATATGTAGATAACTTCATGTCGTGATTTATATCAATTTTTTTTCGGTTTGTTTGAATTTAGCGTTGGTCACATTTGATTGGTTAATCATGGTAAAACCCACAAGCCTCATTTTAATTGTTTTTTTTTTCCAAAAAGTAAGACGTATTCCGCTTTTGAAATTAAATTAATTGTTCACTCGCCAGTAATTTACCATCGCCCGAGGAGATACATTTGTAGTGTTAAAACACGATTTCTATTGTGTAGCGTTTTTTAACATGTTTTTGTTTTAATCTCCTATAATAAATAATATTTAGCTCTACCGTTTATTAACGCCTCTTTTAAATTAGATGTTACGGACAGTGGAATTATATTTCATTTGTTCTGATCTAACATATATATATATATATATATATATATATATATATATATATATACTGACGATTGCGTCTAGCATGAAACAGCCTGTCGCCTCTGAGTGTTGACTTCAATGTTCACACACACACACACACACACACACACACATATATATATATATATATATATATATATTATCATTTTTTCATACAGACAAAAACAATTTGCTCACGACAAAGATGCAACTTCGTTTCGGTGCATTTAGTTGCACCTCGACTGGTGAGAACCAAAATAGTTATGAACACTTTTGTTTGTAAGCAGGTCGCATATGGGACATCACTTCCTTTCTTCTATTTGTTTGAAAAAGGGTACATTTTAAGAAGGGACTTATAAGAAACAATAGTGTTTGTTGATATCAGTTTAGTGAAGGATTGTTGAGGTGTTAAAGTGATGGCTCGACCCGAAAATCTTTTTAATCGACCACAGCGGTCAAGGGTTTAGGCACAGCATTTCCAAGCCTCCTAAGAGTGAGAGGTGTGGGAGGAAAGGTGAGAATAGTAGAGAGTAAGACGATGAAAGAGGAAGTAGGGATAAGTTCAAACGATGGTTATAGTAGTAATTGTAAATGTTTTTGGTAACTTTAAAACGAAGCCAGAGCTGAATTGCATATATTTAAACTGGAATTATTTCTACTAATGTTGTAATCAATGAATGTATTTTGTAAATTAATAAATTAAGAGGTGGAGATTTTTCTTGGTATGCTGAATACATAAGTTATTTGTTTTTTTTAAACAATAAGTTTTAGTTCAGCATTTAAGATATAAGTAGAAAGATATATAATAGTATGGGATATTAATATAACTTTTATAAGCAAATTTGGACCTATTGTCGGACTGTATAAATTAGGAAAAATTTTAATAAATAATTATTGCTCTATTATTGGTATTGAGCCGTCTTTTGAATTAATGCTGTGAACGTTAGAATTTATGTATTGTTTTCGTTCTCATTACATTCGGATATATATATATATATATATATATATATATATATATATATATATATATATATATATTTATTTATATATATATATATATATATATATATATATATATATATATATATATATATATATATATATATACAAAAAATTCAGACACTTCAAATCCTGCCACAAGAATAATATAATGCTAGATTAAGAAACGCTGTGTCTGGAGTTTCAACTTCTCTTTTTAGTGGAGTTCATTTAGGTTTCAAAATGGGAAGAGTTTGAAAAGGACTATGAAAATCATCGAAATATCAGAAAGAATGATTCAACGTGAAATTTTGGAATTAGATGGAAAAGATCAAATAAATTGAGGTTATCAGTATCCAACGGAAAATTAGCAGCATATCAACTAATGTTTGAAAGCAGCATTATTAATAAAGTGTCAATTCATACAGTTTGAATACTACTTAATAGTAATTTAAATGGATGAACTTCAAAAAACATCATTAACTAAAATAAAAATGACGATATCACTGGGCAAAATAACATCTTAAATTTAAATACTGAGCGTCTCTGTATATTGAATGTTTCGATGCAACGGACGTTTGTTGTAATTCTCCCCTAGCCCTTCTTCTCCAACCTCTTTCTCCTTCTGATATATAAGAATGTATCTGTCAATAAAATCGTTGCCTGACAAAATTTTATTCTTGGAAATAAACGCGTCACGAATAAGTCTTCTATCTTGTTATATATTGGCATACTAATATGTACATGTATCAGTGCATACACATGTGTATGTGAGTCATTTTGTGCTGTGTAGGAAAATGATAGTTGAATACTTTCTGTATTTACGAAACCGTGAATAGAAAGAATCTCCTTCACCCTATTTTAACAGGATGGAAAATTTGAATCAATAGCGTTTATCAAACCAGTATCAGCGAAAAGGGCTCTTCGACTAGGCTCTTTCTAAATCAAACACAAACAATTTTAAAGAGAATTTTTTTTTACCTTCCATCTGCATGACTGATGCAAACCCCAAGGTGAATAACCCATTGCGGCTTCTCGATTTAACCTTTTCTATTGATATGAACTAGAATGATGATATTGAATTAATTGCTAAATCTGCTGCTAAAAAAGTTGGTTCACTGTAGTGCCAGACAGTTTTTCTTGCCAGAATCTATCTTGGTAGCTAGGTCACATAGTTTTACTATCGAAATTACTATATGTAACCGTAAGTTCTATTCTAATCATTTTTCTCGCGCACTTCTCTCATGTAGAACTCTCTTCCGGTTTCTTGTTTTCCTGTAAACGACGATTTTCAAAAATGCAGATGTATTGTTCTTTATCTTGAGTAACATTTTCTCAGTTTCTTTCACGCTCACCTTGCGTTTTGGTGGCTTCATCGCCTTGCTCTGTGTGGAATGATAAAAAAAAAAGAAAATCGTTAAAAAGGTGATTATCACTTACCAGTAATGAGAACATTGCTCAAGATCAAATATATCGGAATTGTTGTCAAGTGTGGAAGACCAACGTGGATTAGTTGGTGGGGAGCCATTTTGCTTCGTCTTTGCGAAAAGCCCAACGATTTATGACTGTACCGCGAACCGACAAGCTTTTATCAATTGCGTTTTCAAGCTCGTGTGAGTTTCACTTGACTAACAGGAAACACATTTTCTAAAAAATGAGCAATTGACAGGCTAGAATGATTTTCACTATGAAAAAGGAAGAATGAAATTTAACAGGAATTTTTTCGCTGATAATTGATAAATGTTTCTGCCCCTGTGTGTGTGTGTAGCTGTGTCTATGTCTGTCTGTATGTCAATTTGTTGGAGATTGAGAAGGACAATGTAAAGATTAGTGAATGTAATAAAAAACGTGAAGTAAGTAGGAGAGACAACCATCTGAAAGAAATGTATTTCTTGGATAAAACTATTCAGATTAGATTGAATAATTGTCCAAAATGAATAATGGTGGTTAACAATGATTTATCTAATAAAGAATAAAGTTGAAATGAAATGCTATCAAAAGTAATAATGGCCGACAATGCTTTATTCAATGAAAAATGAAGATGAAAGGAAATAAAAACTAGGAAGGAAAACTGCAATAATCGTCATAATCTAAAAAGGCATGAACACATCTTCCTCCAGTTATTGGCAAAATAGGGCAAACTGGGTTCTTTTGCCTTGGTTGGCAACGAAACAAGAAGAAACACAACTCTGAAATATAAACCGGTTGGATAGTGGGTCAGGCAATTCGGCTCCGTAAAAAAAAAAAATTACTTGAGAAACCACAGGGTTATATTTTTTGTATAACTTCTAGTATTTTGAGTTTTTAGAAGAATTCAAAAGTAGTGTACTTTAGTCTTTCTCTAAATGTACTATATATTTTGTCTTATTATTATATTGTATTATATATATCTTATTATATTGTAGAAAGAGACTGATGCAAATTGAATATTTCAAATATGCTTATATACAAGATTCAAGTTTACATTAAAATAGTCATAAATTTATTTTCCCAAAATGAAACACTTGAAATAAATGGTATGTTAAATTTAACACACACACACACACACACACACACACACACACACACACACACACACACACACACACATATATATATATATATATATATATATATATATATAGAGAGAGAGAGAGAGAGAGAGTAAAAAATAGGAAGCGTTTACAAATGTAACATGTTTCACATTTATTAAAGGTCATCAGAGAAGGAGATATGCAAAAAAAAAAAACATGTATACATACATTTCAGAATCCTGCATAGACCAACTAGAATTACATAATTACACACATAAATTATACACATGAACGCTGCTTGATTAGTCAAATGTCCATAAAGTCTGCTTAACAAAAAATAAAAATACCAGAATTCTTTTCACTATGTCATTCTCTGATGAACCTTTAATAAAAGCGAAGCATGTTAGAATTATAAACGTTTCCTATTTGTTCTTTATCCTATCATTTTGTCGGTTTCCTATCCATATTTGATCCATATCTGATCCCAGTTTATATATATATATATATATATATATATATATATATATATATATATATATATATGTATATATATATATATATATATATATATATATATATATATATATATATATATAGTTTTAAGGTGTGCTATATTTATGGGATAAAGTGCTCAATATCAGAGTTAGAGCGTAAGTTATTTTGGTGGGAGTGGCTTGTTTATTTATTTGTTTGGGTTAATTTATTTTACTTGTTTATTTTTTATTTTTTTATTTTATATATTTATTTATTCTTTTCGGTTTTCTATGTTTTATTAACGTAGTAGAAAAGTTTGGGCGGGGTATTTGCTTAGGTCGCTTATTTAATAGTTTGTTTTGGTCTGTGAAAATAAAGCAATTTATTCGTCCAATTTTTGGATTGATTGCCGTAGTCTAGTCTGTTATTTTGGTGAGGTACAATTTTTAATTTGTTTATTCTTTTATTTTTTTTGGATTGATTATTTTTACTTGTTTTTGCTTATTTATATTTATATAAAGCGATTTCTTAATTTTTTTCATTTATTTATTTATTTGGATTAATTTTTACTTGTTTTTTCTTATTTATTTGCTTATTTTTTATTTTGTATGTTTTTATTTAGTCTATTCGGTTTTCGATTTCTGAATAACGTAGTATTCTTTATCGTTATATAGCAGTTTTAGCTATTTCCTCGTATAATTTTCGGATTGATTGTTGTAGTCTATTCAAGCGGTTATTTTAGCTTATTTATTCTTTTCAGTTTTCGATTTTTAAGTAAGGTAGTAAAAATTTGTTTTCATGTCTGCATTTTGAGATGAGCTCAGATCGTTTAGTTAGTAATTTATTTTGGTCTGGGAAGGTAATAATAGCTATTTTTTCTTCCGAGCAAAGTTTGTTTGCAGGTTTTGGATTGATTGTTGTAGGCTGATGAGCTTTTCTTTATTTTCCATGATATTTTTGATGTGATTTGCTTTTTGTTTTTAATTTCTCAAATATACTTAAAAAGCATTGTACTGTTCGCGTATTTACTATTTGTGAAAGATGTTTTGTGTGCATAGTTTCTTTGTTTCCAGGGTCCTTCAGTTAATCCTATGTATACTTTTTCTTCATTTTCTGGTAATTTTAGCGTGGCTTGGTATATTACGTTGTTTTGTAAGCAATTACCGTTTAAGAGACATTCTTTATTCTACACTTACACCTGGGTTTAATTTGTTCGAGTGGTTTATTGATAGTTTTCATTTTGTGCTTTGTTATTATTTGTACCATGTTCTCGCTGCAATTATAGCTGATTTTTATAGTGTTTTTATTGAATATTTTACGCAGAGTACTTAATTCCGGGAAGTGTTTAAAAGTTTGAAGAATATTTTACCTATGTTTGTTTTTGCGTTTTTGCTGTACGGTGGGTTGAACCATATGATATTTCTCTTTCTGTTAGCCTTTTTTGTGCTCTGTGGTGAGTATGTCAGTGTTGCCAGGAATTCACTATCTTTTAGGGCTGTTTCGTAGTCTTTCTTAACTTCGTTAAAAATAGATTCATTGGAAGAATTGTTGGAAAGCCTTCGGTTAATCGATTTTGGTATCTGTTTAATTATTGAAGGCGGGTGATTGGAAGATGTGTGTATGTAAAGTGGTTTATCGTTGGGTTTTCTGTATGGTTTATTTGTACCTTTTCTATGTTAAAATCCGTTATTTTTGAAAATCTTTATTATTGCTTTTCTAGTTTTATAATAATATAATAAACAAGTTTTTTTCTAATTTTATAATAATATAAAAAAACAAGTAAAATGAATTAACCCAAGAAAATAATAAACAAATTAACAAACCGCTCCCGTTAGAATAGACGAAATAGAACAAATAAAAATAGAAAATAAATACATAAATTACAAGTAAAAATAATCATTCCAAATAAATAAAAAAATAAACAATAAACAAATTAACAAACCAATCCTGCCAAAATAATCGTTAGAATAGACTACAACAATCAATCCAAAAATTGGACAAGAAAATAGCTGTAACTGCTATATAACGATAAAAAATACTTACCTTACTCAAAAATCGAAAACCGAATAGACTAAATAAAAACATACAAAATAAAAAATAAATAAAAAAATAAGCAAATAAATAAGAAATAACAAGTAAAAATTAATCCAAATAAATAAAAAAATTAGCAAATCACTCCTGCTAAAATAGCCGTTAGAGTTAATAAAAATAAACATAAATAAGCAAAACAAGTAAAAATAACCAATTCAAAAAAAAAAGAAAAGAATAAACAAATGAAAAACTGTACCCCGCCAAAATAATAGAACTGACAACGGCAATCAATCCAAAAATTGGACGAATAAATAGCTTTATCTTCCAAGACCAAAACAAACTATTAAATAAGCGACCTAAGCAAATCCCCTCCCAATTTTTTCTGCTACGTTAATAAAAAACAGAAAACCGAAAAGAATAAATAAATATATAAAATAAAAAATGGAAATAAAAACAAGTAAAATAAATTAACCCAAAAAAATAAATAAATAAACCACTCCCATCAAAATAACCGCCAGAATGGATTACCCACAATGCACCACTGACCCATATATGTAAATAGTCGAGAAAAAAATCCAACACTCGCGGCCTGACGATTGCGTTTAGCCTGTCACCTCTGAGTGTTGACTTCAATGTTCATATATATATATATATATATATATATATATATATATATATGCAGCATATCTTCATTCAAGCATGCTATGTTGGATAATCTAGACATATTATGTCAATTTATTTTTATTTTAGTCCCCCCAAATTCACGGATCCATCTTTTCATGCTGTTACAAAACTGAGTAAGAAAGACACCGTAGTTTTGGATGTTTATTTTATTTTCCCAAATACTTTCAATTTCATCCAAGATCATCTTCAGGGGTGAAATGCCAAGACAAAAATTAATGTAGAGAAGACTTATTGCAGATGATTAAGTTGGTTGTATTAAATTTAGTATATAATTAGTTTTTATTTTTTACTTGGATCAGTGGGGGATATATTAGTACTTATGATTTTTTTTTATTTTAGTTTTATCTCATCTCGTTTGTACTTAGGATGTATTTGATTGCGGTATAGTAGGTTGATATGTTTAGCGTTATTTGAGGAAGTATTATGTTCTTTTTGGTTTATGTTAATGTTTCTAATCGATCGTCTAATTTGTTCATCAACAATTAGGAAAGTCATTATTAACGAGAGTTTGTTTAATCTATACCAGCCTGTTTATTACTATCTATCTATCTATCTATCTATCTATCTATCTATCTATCTATCTATCTATCTATCTGTGTGTGCGTGTGTGCGTATACACTAGAATGACAACGGTGTTTTAATGTTGATGTTATATTTTGCCATTGTGAATATTATAAGCCTTTACTATTTTCGGTCATTATTACTTCAGCTATCAGATGAGACGCTCGTATTTTTAAACGAGATTTCATCATATGTTCAAGGAAAGCTAAAAATATCGTGTTACAGCCATCAGAATACCACACTGCACCACAACTCATAACATTTACTAAACCTCTTACTCTAAAGGGAAAATAAAATTC
>OZ038506.1:4229355-4264355 GCA_964036315.1 Acanthosepion esculentum
CAGCGAAGGTGAATCATGAAATAAACATAAGAACAATGTCAGACGCAAGTTCAAAATTTCTTTAATAATTTTGAATAGGATCGATTTTACTCGCTTAACTGGAGACGACAAAATGATGACTAGTAGAAATGAGTAAGGGAAAATATCTCACAGACTGGGACATCTCTCTACTTAAAAATCTGCAATCATTCTACATTTATTTGTTTTTACAGTTTTATTGTATGGTGGGTCGAGCCATATGATGCCTCTTTTTCTGTAGCATTTTAATATAGGATGAGTTGAACCATATGATGATTCTTTTTTCTAATGTATTTTTATTATGTGGTGAGATGATTCGTATGATGTTTCTTTTATTTGTTACATTTTTATTGTAGGATGAGATGAGCCCTGTGGTGCTTTTTTAATCATTTCACCCCAAGCAAGGCAATAAAGCCACTAAGACGAAAGGGATTACTGAGTGTTAGAGGATATGAGAAAATATTCTATTAAGGAGAGAAAACAATAAAAGAACAACAATTAAGAAGACTAGAAAACGATTGACATTGCATTTAAATTAGGTATATCCAATACTTCACCAAAAAACAGCATAGCATGAAGAAAAAAGCCCCAAACTTGATAAAACAATTTTTTAACGTCTTCTTGTTTATGTTACTATTAAGATGAAAGACCAAAGTATTTTCTGAATATTTTTTCAGACTTTTTAATCCTTCCTATAATGTTAAAAAATTTATTTAAAAATCTTGTTTTTTTTTGAGTCAATAAAATTTACGTAAAATCGATCGTATTGGCCATTTTTTCTGATTTTGTAAGCAAAATCAAAATTATCAGTTTAAAAAACATGTAAAATTCAGTTACATCTTTTTCTAAAGTTATTTTAGGAAAATTAAAACATTGAAAGTATTCTTAATGTAATTTGAAAGAAATATTACTTACTTTTTTAACAGAAAATTTTTTAAGAGAGACATTTTCAACCGCTGTGCTTGGTTTTGGGCCTGATTGAGAGGTGTTAACTGATGTACATCAATCAACTGACAACTTACGTCAGGGTATTTATCAGATGGTAGGATAGAAGTGACATAATTTGTACTAATTTTAAGTGAATCTGGTTAGTAGATTTAAAAATATACACTTTCAAAAATTTTTTTTACCTTACATTCGAGGGAGAATTCTGGAATAAAAACATTTAAACTACGAAAAAATACATTTATAATTCAAATTTTATAAGACAAAAAAGAGTATTATTTCAAAGTTTTGCATCCATATTCTTTTCGGAGACGATTTTTAATACAGTTTTGGAATATTAAAAAACGTATTTTAAAAATATCCTCGCTTTTCAGATTTTAATAATCTTTCAAATTTATGATCTGTAAAACGTAGATAAAATAATAAGAGCATTTCAATTGAGTCACAGTAAGAAACCTAATTTTAAAATATATAACCACATTTTATCATATAATGTATTTAAAATTGAAAAAAAGAAAAAATTAATGTAAAAATTCATTTTTCATCAAAAAAATATTTTGGCTTCAGATAAAAATGACCGTAATATATATTATTCAGAAAAGTCATTAAAAGCCTTTTTATTTAAATATTGTCTTAGTTTTATTGGGTTTTGTATTTTTACATTTGAGCTAAAAGTCTGGAAGTTAAAAGTTAATATTGGGCATTTTTTTACCAAGTAAATCGATGATTTATATTCTTCAAAGTCTTGTGCATTTAATTAAAATAAGTAGAGTCACAGCTAAAAGTTATTAAGTTTTCATGAAATTAAGTATTGGGGGTAACAGATGTAAAATAATATTTTTATCCGGACTTTCGAAAAAACAAACATTTCTAAAATAATTTAATTCATTTGTGAATAAGTCCTGAAGGTTTCATTAAAATCCGACAATTATTTGATTTTTGCAACAATTTCCAAATCAATGTGTTTTTCAACTGAAAAAAAAACTAATGCTAAATATTACGCGACCGCTGACCTAAAAAACAAGATTTTCAACCTAATTTCAAACTTGCTAGAAAGGAATAAATTTTTTTAAAAATAATTAAAAAATACTTTCGTCGTTCATCTTATTAATAAAATAAACTTTTTCGCGATAAAACTTTGTTTTATTAAGTTTGTGGCATTTTTCTTCATGCTATGCGTTTTTTTTGGGTGAAAAGTTGGACATACCTAAACATTTTTGAAGATCTATTATGGTCCAAGTTCCTTGTACCACGGTGATGGTCCAAGGTTAGAACCAATGAAGAAATAACTGGAACACAGGTGTTGAATAACAAAGATATATTACAACAGAACTATAATACAAAGAAGTAGAAGTATTAGTAATGACTATCAGATTTGGTTAGAGTGAACTATGTTGTCTCGACAAGTATCACTATTCCAATGTTCTTACAATTATCTGTCCTCCCTCTTGAGGGGCGCAGTATTTATAATGTCAGGAATATTCCATTATCATTATTATGCGTAAGTTATCATAACCCCCCCCCCCCGCTTCCGAAGCTCTTGCGTAGCAGGAGGTTTTTAATATGTTTTTTCTTTGGATCTTTTACCATAGGTTCTATAAACTTCTTTTTTCTGGACGATTTTCGTGGTTCTGGCATTGTTTGCGGCCTTTTTATATCAAATGTATCGAAAATCGTATCCCTCACTTCTTCCTGAGGCGGACCGTTAGCATCCTCTAACAGTCTCTTGCTTATTTGGTTTACGTGTCTTTTATGTGATAATTTGTGTCCCTGTACTATGTAAACCATATTCCCGATTCTTTTTTCAATTGTACCTTGCTCCCAGTAAGATGTATTGTTTTTATATGCTTTAAAAAACCTTTTTCTCCTGGGTGTTATTTTCTTTTTGGTACGCACGACTGTGTTATTTGCTTCGTTTGTTTTGGTAGCAATTTATCAAATACTGATCTGATTTTTCTGGCGAACATCACTTCTGCGGGTGATAATGCCGATGGCGTAGCATTATGTGGCGTAATTCGATATACCTGTAAAAATTGTTGTAACGCTTTTTTCGTAGGCACATCATATGCTTTCCTTAACGCTCTTTTGAGTATATCAACAAATCTATCCGCTTGATCTTGGGTGATATGTCGGGGATTTGATTTGAAAATTTTCGCAAAACTCTTGGAAGTCTGCTGATGTGAATTGCGTTCCATTATCTGTGACTAGACAATCCACTACTCCGAACCGAGCAAACAGCTCGTGGAGGCAATTTATGGTAGTTTCCGAAGTAGGATTTTTGCAACGAAACACCTCCAGCCATTTACTATAACTATCCACTATGATCAAATAGTAGAAACCATCTATTGGACCTGCATAATCTGCATGTATTCTTGACCACGGACGATCTGTCTCTGGCCATGGCTTATGGATGATTGGTGGTACTTTGGCTGCTAAGGAACAACGCTTGCATTTTTCCACCATCTGTGTAATGTCCTGGTCCATGTTTTGCCAATATACATAGCTTCGCATCAGTGATTTCATTCTATTTTTTCCTGGATGTCCCCTGCGGAAATCCTTTAGTATTCGCTATTGTAGTGTTTTGGGAATTACTACCCTTTCGTTATAAAGTAGCACATTATGGCATGAAGAAAAGCTGTCCGATATTTGCTTATTTTTTTCTGCTATTTTTGCTTTTGTTTCTTTTAAGAATTCATAATTTATTACTTCATTTTTTTATCTCTTGTAGTGTGACGGGGAGGTTTCGAACTGTACAACATAGTACTGTCCTGATATTTTCTTCATGTCGTAGGGCTGCGATTACAGAATCTTCCAATGGCTCTGTTTTCGTTGGTATAAGTCTCGACAGACCATCCGCATGCCCGATTTTTTTCATTGGTAGATACTCCAATCTGAAATTGTAGTTCAGTAGAATTGTACCCCATCTTAGTAACCTATTGGCAGTGTAAACCGGTAGACCTTTTTTCGAACCAAATATTGTTAATAACGGCTTGTGATGCATCTGTAGAGTAAAAAATCTACCATAGGTATATCTATGAAATCTTGTGACTGCAAAAATAATTTATCTGACCCTCTTTCTGTATTTGTGAGTAATATTTCTCTGCTGGTTACAGAGTTCTAGAAGCATGAGCGATGGGTTTTATTGTCCCATCCGGCATTTTATGCAGTATACACGCCCCGACTCCATAGGCGCTCGCGTCACTTGCTACAATTATTTCTAATTTTGGATCGTAGTGTGCCAAAAATAAATCCGAAGTTAACATCTTAATTATTTTGTCAAACGTTTTCTGGCATTCATCTGTCCACTCCCAAACTTTTTCTTTCTTCAGAAGTTCGTTCAGTGGTGCGCGAAGTTTATGCATGTGAGGAATGAATTCCTGGTAGTAACTCACTAAGCCTAGAAAACTTTGTAATTCTGTTATGTTCTTTGGAACTGGCTTTTTCTTTTATTGCCGTTGCCCTTTCAGGGTCTATTCGTCTTCCTTCTTGATTGATGATATGGCCCAGGTATTTTATTTCTTTCATAAAAAAATCGCACTTGTTTTCTTTTACCTTGAACCCATAGCTTTGTATTCTCCTGAACACCTCTTGTACGTGTTCCCAGTGTTGTTCAACACTTTCGCTATTTATCAATATGTCATCCAGGTATGCAATCGTGTACTCTAGTCCGGCGAGCATAGTATCCATTGTCTGTTGGAATATAGCCGGCGCGACCTTAATCCCAAATGGTAATCTTTGGTATTTGTATAATCATTTGTGTGTGTTTATGCACAGTAATTTTGAACTTTCCTCATCGACTGTAATTTGTAGGTACGCTTCACTTAAATCTATTTTTGAGAAATATTTTCCGCCGTTTAATTTTGTGAGTACTTCTGGACTGGGTAGAGGATAGTGGTAGCCTTTTATCGCTGCGTTCAAACCCGTTGAGAAATCAGCGCATACTCGAATCTCCCCCGATTTCTTTTTGACGTAAACCGTAGGTGCGGCCCATTGACCGTTTTCTACTTTTGTCAATATGCCAGTGTTTTCGAGTCTAGCCAATTCTTGATCTATTTTTTCTATTGAAGCAAACGGTACGCTCCTTTTTTTCTTGAAGATAGGTTGAACGTTTTCTTTTATTTCTATATTTGCTGCCATTTTTTTTACATCTTCCGAGACCTGCTGAAATACTTCGGGGAAACTCTCTTTTAGTTTCTCTTTTAATTTATCTGCATCAGTCGATAAACTTTTTATATTTTGGCAGTACGTACTTATTGGTAAATCCCAAAGTTTGAATTTTTGCATCTAGTTCGTTCCGAATAAGTTTTCTGTATTTCTTAACACATACATTTTTAATTTTTTGGTCATTCCATTAAATGTCACATTTGTAATCACTTCACCCTCAAAGTTTTCTCCATGTTTGTACGTTAATAATATTTAAGTCCGAGCCGAAATCCAACTGTAGTCTGACTTTTCTGTTTTGCATTTCTACTTGCACGTATTTTCTTATGTTAGTCTCATCCGCTTGGTCAGTCCTCGTGATTCTTATTCTGCTTTTGCTTTCTCTTCTAGTCCAACAATGAGAACTTTTATGTCCTACTATTTTGCATGATAGACAAGTTTTAAAACGGTATGGACAGTCTTTATACCAATGCCAAGTCCCACAGCGATAGCATGGACTGGGTGGTAGTTTTTTCTGATATTGACTTTTTGAAGTAGAAAAATTTCTTTTACCTGTTTTTGAGGAGGAAAAATTGGTTTGTCTTCGTACTTTACGTATGTGCGCGATGCCAGCTTCTTTTGAGTCTTTCTTTACACTTATGCATCTCTGACAGTCTTCGGCCAGTTTTTGAAGTGTCAAATCTTGTCCACTCTCCAATTTTGTAAGGATTCTGCGTCTAATTTCCGCGTCTTTGGTTGAAACCAGGCCTTGGACGTATATTAAACATTTGAAATTGTCCGGGTTGAGTTCCGATAACTTAAAGTCATCACAATATTTGTTTAAAATGGAAGCGAAACTTATGTAATCTTCACTGTCCTTTTTTGTTAGGTACAGACATTTCCATCTTTTGTGGAATAGTGAGGTATTAGGGCTGAAAAATTCTGTTAACAGATTTATGGCTTCTTTGAAAGTTAACTCATTTGTTTTCCTCGGTAGGATGTAATCTACGAATTTGGTATATTCGCATGTGCCTAATTTTCTTAGTAATAGACGTACTTTTCTTGCGTCTGACCAATTTCTGCAGTCAAATTCGTATAGATCTTTGTACCTTCGGAAGTAAGTTGGAAAGGTTTTGTCTTCGTCGGGTGCATACGTGAAATCTTCGATAGTGCTCCAAATAGCGTCTTGTTAGAGAACTGTTTCATTTTCGGAATTTTGCTCTTTATTTGACATTACACGTAGCAATAATTCTTGTAATTCAAGATGTTTCTGTTCGTTTTTTTTTGTATCTGTTCAAATTGGATTTTCATAAGTTCCACAATGGTTGACTTAAATCTTCCATGTTAACGTAATTTTGTGTAAGTATTTTCCCTTAGTGTAGCCTGATATTCTGGAACCTGTGTACGCCAACAAAAAAAAAACAACATTTTCCCTTGTTGCCACAGTAAAATTGATTTTTTTAAAAATCTCCACGTAGAGCTTGTTTCTTACAGTTTACTTGTCGACACTGTTATGTGCGACGGATAGCAAAAAGGTTTGTCCTCCGCGTAGAGAGTTCGTTTTTGGGAGTTTCCTCGTCGCCACTTGTTATGTACGACGAATAGCAAAAAAGGTATGTCCTCCGCGTAGAGAATTCGTTTTTTGGAGTTTCCTCGTCGCCACTTGTTATGGTCCAAGTTCCTTGTACCACGGTGATGGTCCAAGATTAGAACCAATGAAGAAATAACTGGAAACCAGGTATGGAATAACAAAGATATATTGCAACAGAACCATAATACAAAGAAGTAGAAGTATTAGTAATGACTATCAGATTTGGTTAGAGTGAACTATTTTGTCTCGACAAGTATCACTATTCCAATGTTCTTACAATTATCTGTCCTCCCTCTTGACAGGCGAAGTATTTATAATGTCAGGAATAGTCCATTATTATTATTATGGGTAAGTTCCCATAACAAGATCAAAGTTGACTGGGAAGCAACAAGCTGGAAGAGAGTTCCACAAGTGAGAAGTACGAGAGAAGAAACACTTAGTATAGAACTTATAGTTACATCTAGCCATTTCAATTGAAAAATGATGAGACCTTGGCGCTAATGTAATACTGTGCTTAAATTCATAAAGTCTATATACCATAGAGGAAAGTTAATCAGAAGATTTACCATGAAAGTATTTAATATCAAACTCAACGGAAAACGTTTCTCCGAGCCCAAACAAACTGCATAAAATATTCGCCAGAAATATTCTAGAACTTAGCTATAACTTCACTGAAAACATTATACATATTATGAAAAACAATTGAAAAATTTCCACAGACACCAACAACTCTAACTGTAACTGCAGAACAGAGTCCGAATTACCACTACAAACCAACGTCCTATTCCAAGCTATTGTAGGATCTAAAGGGAACCCAGAAAAAATATGTAAGAATAACAGAAAGTCCTTGGAAACAGATAGAATATTCACACAAAACATCATTTAATAGCAATATGCATTTAACAGAACTTTCTCAAAATACATGGATCCTCAAAGACACAAGCTAAAACACACCTAAAATAATATGTAAAATACGAATAACAGTATCAATTGACAGCAAAACCTCAAACCAATGTCTCTAGAGGAGAAAATAGTAATAATCACCTATCCAAAACTATATCAACTCATTTCAAAATCTAAGCACGAAAAAAAATACATAATGCGCTACGTACAACCACATTACGGCTCAAAAAACTAAACAACTAAAGGTCGATAACCTAGTAAACTTCGTTTCAAATACCAAATTTTAGAACTGAAGAAAGTATAAAAATTATTTATATTGTTCGGACTGTTGACATTATCTTTATTGTCGGCCGTTGTACGCTCCGGACTTTTTCAGGTGATTGGAATTTCGAACTGAACCCTTTATTTCGTCCACCAGTATAGATTTTTCTAGTTCCACGTTCCATGCATCTTCTGGATGTCTCAATTATCTCTCTTTAACTCGCATTCCAAGTTTTTGTTCACCACTGCACTGGGCCATGTGTCTTGGAGGACATCAGTGTATGAAGTTTTGGGACTTATAAACTTAATGTCTCAGTAAATATTTTTTAACAGAGCTCATATTGCAATTTTTGTTATTATTCCGTTTCTCAAGCACTCCGTATTGTATTCATTTGGCCGGCTTAGGAGATTTTTGTGGTCTAGCATACGTACTGATTCTTTAAGTTTACGTATTTTCCAGTGATATTCTCTGTCTATTATTTCGACCTCACCCCATAGAGGGCGGTGATCTCCCTTTTCCCTCCATATGTGGTTACTTACGCCTGATTTTTCTATTTCTCCTCGTGTTACAGCTTTATGATGTTCTTGCAGACTTACCTTAAGGGAGGGCTTTTTCTTCTTTATATGTCTTACCACAGCTGCATGAGATGGCGTTCACAAAGTCCTTAGTTATGTCCTCTATAGGGGCGTTTTATTCGGAAGAGGTGTCTGCGAAGTGTCGAACCACTTTTGAAGGTCGTTCCATGTTATATGGACCACAGATTTTTCTCCGATAATCCCTTCACATAGGATAGGCAGACTGAAGTCGTTTTTTGAGTGTTGTTATCCTCTTGTGTCCTTCTTTCTTAGTTTGTCGAATCTGCTGCCATATACCCAGGGTGGTTACGTTGTAGGGTACTGCTTACACTGACCATTTTTTGATCACATGTCACTGGGTCGCCACTTATGACTTTTGTTCGATATTATAAGCAATGGATGATCCCTTTCTTTACATTGTATGGGTGGCGGGGGTTGAAATTGAGTTATTGTCCGGTGAATGTTGGCTTGCGATATACGAATGTCTTGAACCCATGCTCTGTTCGGGATATTCGTACATCCAAAAATGCGAGTTTGTTGTTTCCCTCTCCATTTAGAACTGTGTCGATGATCTTATTGTGTTGCTATGGTCTAGTAGTAGATGAACCTCATCCTGGTGTGACCAGAGTATGAAGGTGTAATCTACACATCTCAGCCATAGGGTTGGCTTTAGTGATGTGGATTTTAATGCCATTTCTTCGAAGTATTCCGTGTCTATGTTTGCCATTGCTGGTGACAATTGCGAGCCCATTGCTAAGCCTTCATCCTGTGAATATATGTCTGATATCATTCCGAAGTGTGTTGTTTGTGTACAGAAAGTCAGCATCTCCATCAGGTTATCTATTGGTATACTGGCCCGGTCTCCTAGAGATAAGTCCGCGGCCAATCTGTCCTTGACTACTGATAGTGTCTCCTCCGTGGGTACCTTGGTGAACAAACTCACCATTTAGTTGAATTGAATGGGTGTATCTTTTATCATTTCCACGAAGTGGGCAGAGTTTCGGACCTATGAAGGTGATTTTCCTATTTATGGGTCAACTATATCTACAAGGAAGCAGCTCAGAGCCTTAGCAGCTGACAATCGACCTAAGCGGAATACCGTATTTGTGAATTTTGGGAGAGACAGTATATGTGAGGTAGCTTGGTGTATACTGCGACAACTGCCTGTATGTCTTAGGTGGAAAGTGGTCCTTATTCTCGAATAGGATCTGCGATAGTTTTCGTTCTGTTTTCATTGTTGGATCTTTCTTTACTGTATCTACCATTTCTAAGAAGGTCTTCCATTTTACTGTATATTCCGACTTGTCCATCATTACAGTCGCTTTGCCTTTGTCAGCTGGTAATATGATGATGTTTTCATTCCGCTTTAGGGTTCTGATTGCCAGCCTTTTCAGTTTCGAAAATTTGATTTGGGCGGATTGACTTTCTCCAATATCTGTCTCACTTTCCATCTTTGCTCATCCGTTCGAGCCTGAGGGATGTTCAAGATTATTTTCTCGATTTGTGCAGTGATTCTCAAGTATGGTATCCGTTTGATGGTTGTGACGAAGTTGAGACCCTTGTTTAGTTCTGACTCCTCAGAGGCACTCAATGAGAAAAAGAAAGAATGAAAAGAAAATTAAAACAGGAAAGCCGTGAAATTTCACGGTTACTACTAGATATTATTATTATTATTATTGTTCATGATGAATTTCTACATTACTGGTGTTATTAATACGCGGTTAACGCCGGGTAGCCCTGCTAATATGTTAACAAGGACCGAGATTCAATGTTTCCAATGTACTAGCACTAGATGAATCTAGTAAGAGCTTGAATAATAAGATCTATTTTCAAAAATGCTTTCTTTTTAGGTATCCTGCTAGTTGGTGCCGAAATTCAGTGCTACCAGTGTACAAGCACTTTCCTTGACACCAACGGGAAACCGATAGCAGGAAAAGAAAACCCAAACTGTCCCGTGGATGGTACAGTGAAGTCTGACGCCACTTATTCGGAGTTTTGCAGTGAGAAATGCCTTATGAGAACCAGTTTGCGAAACGCTGGTGGTAAGTAAAAATTCTAACAGAATTGTCGCGAATGCTTTCTTGGTGTGTCTTGGGCGTTTAAACCTGGCAGAGTCCATCCCTCTCCAGGTTAGGCCATCGCCGAAGTCCTACAACTAGTTAGCTCGTCTTAGCCACGAACACGTCGCCGTTGTAGTTCATCTGAGGAACCCTTCCGCTCTGGCAGGTGACCTTTGCCGAGGAGGTCCTTCGCCCAGTGGTGCAGTGTTAACACCACTTCCTCACGGGAGTTTGGCTAACCAGCTGAAGCGGTTTGCCGCGGCATGGCAACTTGAGAGACTTAGGAGATGGTTGAGGACCAATGATGCCATCATAAATAACTTACGATGCTATAATGAAAAAAATCGGATACTGTTGAATTTATTTGTATAGATACTATTCATTAGTAATGACAAAAGTCTGCTATATATGTCGGGTGTATCAAAAATGCTTTTACAAACTTTGGGGACAGGATCCTCACACCGAAATAAAGACAAATGTTCATATAAACATATGTTCACAAATATTCCACAGCCTGTAGAATGTATTCTTCGGGATCAGGTATATGAACGGATCTCGTTCTTCCTGGATCCATGATTTGTGGTGCTACGGATCCTGCTCAGCAACACGACGACAAACAGTAACAAAAGTTGGATGACTTGGCTGCCTTCGGCCTGGAAATGTAATCTGATGCAACCGTGCAATCTCGCGTCCATTACTATTCGCGCGGGTTATGTAAAAATCATTTTTTCTTGCTCACGATATGAATATCTTGCCATTGTTAAACGGAACACTTTTCAGTTAACTCACTACTACACACGTTAAACGTTGAAGACAGACTAACCACAAATGTACACGAATGACAAATGTAACTTAGTGTACATGAAATACAGTGCCATCTACCGTAAACTTTTTTTAAAACTTAATAACTCAAAAACGAAAGATTTGCGGACATAATTTTATGTGGACTTCTGTCTTTGTTTTGGTGTGAGGAACCTACCCCAAAGCCTGTAAATGTATTTTTGATACACCCTGTATATATATAAAAAATAAAATAAACTAAAGTATTGGGAATGTTTTCAAATGTATCTCAACCAATACAAAGCATACCAAATGAAACGACAAAAGAGAAACTAAGAACCAATAAAAAACTGACAAAAATAAAAAGGAAACATAAACAGAAAAAAAACAGACTAAAATAGAGGTACCAACCTACGCACTAATCAAAAATGCTCAATGTCTGACTCAAATCGACTCAGACAGAACAGTAACCCTAACCGACACCGCTGCACAAAAGAGTTCAAATCACTATTCTGATTTTCTCGCAACCGTAAGGTTCATTTTTGATAGTGTAGACATACTCATTTATTCTGACTTTATTCTGAATTTATTCTTTTATTCTATCTAAATTTGTTTTTTTATTCGATCTGAATTTTTCAATCACGATGCAAATATTGTTATACAAAGATTCTTTTGGGTTTGCATACTCGTCTCTGTTTTGTTTCGCAAGCTTTCGGACACTGAAGACGTCATGTGCACGCAATGACCTAAACGTTATGGCTAAAAACAAAGCAACAAATAAAATGAGAATGCAACTCCGTATAAATCATAAAGTAACAAACATTGGATATTATTTATCTCCATATTTCATTTGCAGTTGTCATTCGATCTTGTTCTGCCCAAATTCCGCTGCCACAGCCTCTTCCTGAAAATGGCTGCTATTCTCACCAGGGAGACATCCACTGCCTTTGTAACACAAATTACTGCAACGGACAGGCTATGAGTAAGTTGAAATTTCCATTCGCCTCTCGAAGAATTCTCTATTGACATTTTTTTTTACAGATATTTTATAAAGTAGTTATCTGCCCTTTGCATTTAACTTGATAATTTAAATGCAACATCAGTCGCCATCTTCTGTCTTCTTGAGCCCTTTTATTTTTGTCTTTTCCTCAATCATCCCCCACTAAAGTCTCCTCATTCTCTCCATCCTCACTGTGTTCTAGTGGCATTAACGCCTTGCTTGAGGTGAAACGATTAAAAAAAAATCCTCCTACTGAATAGCTAAGACACGTCTTCCGGTTGAAGACTGTCTTCGTTTTGCCGATAATCCAACCGCCACTTGTGGTCGGTCATTTTTTTATTATTGTGCTCTGATTCCCTTTTCTTTCCTGAAGAAGCTTGTCCGTCGAACAAATGAGATTTTTTTCACTAATTTATCACCCACTACAAGGCCCACAAGCCACTCAAGATAAAGAGTTGAATGAGGTTGTTGTATGAATGTAAGAGGAGGTAAGAAGGGCATATTATTAGCTTATTTAGTAAAGATAACGGTTGACCCTAGAATTGAAAAGGTTAAGATTGTAGCGAATTGGGAAGCATCCACTTGAGAGTCTGTTCTACAGAGTAGTGGCTCTTGGGAAGAAACTGTCCGAATGGAACTTCCTCCTTATCAATGGAATACGAAGGCAATGGGGGGTCGTTCGTCCCAGTGTACGTGACATGGCGAGTCTTAGCTGTGAAAGTCTGAACTGGTTCGACCATTTGCCATGAAAATAGCGTTATGTTTATAATGTTTCATCTGTGGAAAAAATGGTGGAAAACAATTAATCTCTCACATGGCCGTATAGGCAATTTTGAACTCTATTGAGGGTGGAAAGTGTGGACTGTCAGTTTCAGCCCAGCAGTACTCTATTTTTGGTCTGATCTGATACTTAAAGATAAAGCATAGCAAGAGGAGTCAGCTGGTACAAGAAACTGAGTTTGGTGTGGTACAAGAATCTGGGTTTGGTGTGGTACAAGAATCTGGGTTTGGGGTGGTACAAGAAACTGAGTCTGGGTGGTACAAGAGATTGAGTCTGGGGTGGTATAAGAAACCGACCATTTTACCAGCATCTTTAGCGGTGGATCGTATATACGAGTTCCATTTCAGGTATGGGGTGAATTTGAGTCCCACTAGAGGTTCGAAGCAAGTATCCTCCTTGAGAGTACATTAGGGTGTGCTCTGTGATGGTATTAGGGTGTGCCCTGTGATGGTGGAACGTTACTAGTTTGTTTTGGAGGTATTGAATGCTTATTTACAAGAATAATTTCATATTTACAATATTCTAAAACACTAATGCAATGTAATATTTATCATTTATCAATTTATGAAGAAATAAATAAGAAAACAATTGTTTATTCATAAATTCATAAACATTTACTATATTATTAAAATATGTGAACCACCATAAGGAAATCCTTATTATATACCATTTTATAAAGTTCGAATTGATCGGTTGTTAGCCGATATTTTGCTAACCATTCCAATAAATAATATAATAAATAAATAGTGTAAATAAACAATCTAATAAATAAATAGTGTTTATTATTTTGTTGTAAATTCTGACTAACAAAGAAAATGTGTAAATTCACTTCGAGGAGTGAAGGTAGTTAAAATATAGCGGTATGAATGACAAAACAGTCCTTTTTGCACGAAGGTTAAAGATGTTGAAAGTAAATTTAAATCGGAAAAATATGAATCGTATTATTATTATGATTTAGATGTGTATCACTATTTTAGTTGTTGGCCACTTGGCAATCTCCACAATGGCTCGCTGTTTCTTGGATTAAATTAAATCTGTAGCGATGATCGAGAAAGGAGACGGATTCTCTTCAAATATCAATAAGGCTTTTTTTAAACAATGGTCAACATCATATTTTGTCATTTTAAAAATATCTTGCTAAAAATTTATCTATGTCTGCGTGTATGTGTCTGTGCATGCGTACGTGCGTACATATATCTATAAATATGCATGTGTGTATCTATGCATGTGCGTATATATGCTTGTATTTCTTCACGTGTGCGTTCGTATGTCCATGCGTCATGTTATCTTTTTAATATATCAATTAATTTATCTTCTTAATATAACAATAAATTTCATGGATTAATATCTAAGTTTGGCCAATGATGTTTTTAAGTTTATTGATTACAGATGAGCTTCTCAGAAATCGAACGCTTAAAGATCTGAAATCATTGGCTCGGGCTGCTTCTGAAGAATTTGAAAAGAATAATAAAGGAAATGCAGGTAAGTACATTGATAAAAAGTGAACATTCAGGTCAACACCTAGTAGCGACAGTCTGTTTCATGCATTAAAATTTTGTTTTCTTGCGTCTGAGTGTCGTTTTGCGGTGAAAATAAATTGATTCGGAAATTCTTGCAAATATAAGATAATTGTCAGATTTTAATGAAATCTTCAGGACTTATTCACAAATGAATTAAATTATTTTCGAAACTTTTTAATTTTTGAAATTCTTGGTAATTTTTTTATTGATTCGGCTTTTTTCCACCTTCCCTCTTGTCATAGTGAAACATAAAATTCAGCTGTAATTAACAAAAAAGACGTCAGCGAATTCTTATAATTTTTTTGGGTAATTCCATTTTGTTTCTGAAAAAAAACAAAACACACACACACACACACACACACACACACAAAAACACACACACACACACACGCACGCACACACACACACGAACACGCTAATTTAACTGGATGTTGACTCATTATGAGCTAGACACCAGGAACAGAAAAAGCACCGTGCCTTTACGTCCTCACGTTTTAAGTTACAACCTCAGAAACAAATAATACATTTTTTTATTCAGATAGACCACAAGTGATTCTTTTATATGAATGTAAAAGTTAACGATTTTAGAGAAAATACGCTAAAGTTGCTAAGATCTACGGCAATAACGTATCGCCTATACACCAAATAAATCGTCTTAGCACATATGATCGTAATTGTTCTATTTTATTATTAGCTTTTGTTTTTGTATCGCTACGTAAGTTTCTAGCCTCTGATGCGGTCATAGGCTGGCTCAGAATGGCAAACTACTGGTCAGAACTCTGATGACTCGAGCTTAGCGGGAATTGTTTGGACCCTGTGGGCATAGAATTCTGACAGTGATAGATTGCCGTTCTTGATATAATGCCCAAAAGATACTCAGACGGCTGCAAGATGTAGAAGGGTAACATGCCTCCCTTACAAAGATTTCTTAATGGGTCAAACGATGAAATTCTAGCCAAGGCATTGACATGCGTTATCCTGTTCATCTCTGACTCCATCCCACTTCCTCCTAGAAACGATGATACAACTACTGTCCCTCATATAATAAAGCGAGATAAAAATGGAAATTCACTCTCGTTGATATAGCCGATGATGTATCGTTCGGGTCTAAAGAATTATGTAATATTACGTTATATGTTATGTACTAAACCGGAAACAGAGCGAGCTGGATTTGAACCCATACTAAATTAGGATTTATCACTATAATCCAGCAAGATAGCAATAAAAGGATCCCTCGTTTGGTAATACCGATAAAAGGATTCTCCATTTGGCCTTTATCGTTGACACGTCTATCAAAACACCCATTACTTCTCAACTCATACACCACATTTCCCCGTTTCTGAGGTCTGTCTCTTTTCTTTTCCTCTCAGTCGCTATCCACACTAACTTTGTTGAATAATATCGACCTTACGGTGATTCGGCTTTCTTTTTCCTCCTGGGTCCGGTGTATCGTCTCGGTAGGGTTGATTCAGGTTTACTAAAATCTTACAATATTGGGATTGACGGCAAAGTCTAGTGTGAACCCCTTATATACGTTCCTTACAATAGACAAGAATGCATAATTCCTGTTCAAGAAAGCACAATTCTCGTTTATGGCGTGGTAAATTTTCATCACTTTTGCCCAAGTGCACGTCGGAATTCAGGCGGGAATAAGAGCTCCTTTAATGAAATACATAACATTGCTGATAACTCTGACAACTGGTTTATTGAATATAAAGAAAAACTGGTTGAATAAAATATCTCTATTAGCTACTGTAAATCAAAATGCTTTACTGCAGGTGAGGTAATTTGGAGATTCTGATCGCAACAGTAAAGTGGTGTCCAGTCAATGTATTCTCACTCTATTCTTTGGTTATGCGCGTGTCTGTGTTTTCGCACCGTCCTGGAAATTGCGGGTATGCTCTTTAGCAATGACTGTCTCAGAATCGACCTCTATGCAGGTGTGCCCTTTGTGCCTGATGTATGCTCCAAACTCGGGAAAAATGACAACAAAGGGAAATGTGCGCTGGCTTTATATATAGAAATCTTTTCCGATAACAATCATTACTAGTTTCATCTCCCCAGATAGGCGACAGAAAATAACAATTTACAATGCCCAATTTCATTATCTCCATATTCCCGTAAATTGACCAGTTGGCTAGTCTTAGCGCCAGAAATCGAAAATAATGATAACTATAAAAATTGCAGATGATTGCCACAGAAAATGATACATCTTAATCTTAATCTTTTGCTGTTTATCGTCGCGTTCCTGAGATAGGATAGGTGGCACCACAAACTATGGCTCTAGGAAGACCGAGATCCTTTCGTACGCTTGACCATGAAGAGCACATTATACAGGCTGTTGGACATGAGCCAGGTATCAGTACATGTCAAGTGGCTCTAGAATGTCGTACATCTCATAGTACCGCATGGAGGCTACTTCAAGAACAGCTCCTGTATCCGTAACATTTGCAACGTGTGAAGGGTATTTTGCCTTCTGATCACTGACTACGGGAGAACTTTTGCCGATGGTTTATTGCACAAACTACCGATTCATTGTTTTCTTCCCAGGCAATATTTGGAAGAGATAGAATAACAAATTTACACAACATTTGAACCCCCATGGTGCAATACATGCTAGACATTAGAATCAGTTCACGATTAATGTGTAGGCTGGAATTGTAGGTGACTGTCTGTAGGTCCATATTTTTCCCAGCATGTCTTACAGAAGCTGCCTACAGGGACTTTATTTCGAACAAACTTCCACACCCGCTAGAGGATATACTCCTGCTAATACGAAGACACATGTGGTTCATGCATGATAAGGCTCCAGCACATTTTAATCATATTGTTCGCGATGCACTGGCTGACATCTACTATGAAAGATGGATAGGTAAGGGAGGACCGGTCCCATGGCCTGCAAGTTCCCCCGGCCTCAATCCCAGTGAATTTTTATTCGTGGGCCACATAAACAATTGATTTATGCAGCAGACATTAATAACGCAGAGATAATTCATCAACATGACATGGGGGTCTCTGAAACCATTCGACACCGTGTGGGAGGTATTTATTTGCCAGCATACTGACTTAGACTATCAATGGCTTCCTAGCATCTACTCGTGGATAATTATTACACAACGTTTTGAAACATTGTATTTGGAACGGCCTTAACGATAGATCACAAATTTGACTAACGTGTCTATCTCACATTTTGGGTGAAAAACTTTGAAAATTTGCTATGATGACCTTTTTAGGTTGAATACAGTTTCTTTTGGAGTAGCACGCGCATTTCTAAGTTGATCGCGTATCGGTTCACGATGTTGAGCATTCACCAACGACCGGAAAATTTAGAAAAAAAAATCATGAAAATCACTGGAAAATGTAGAAAAAAATCATGAACAATCTATTTACACAAGTGTTTGGCATCAAATATGAAGTTTTCCATGAGATCTTAATCTGTGATCTTTCCCATGTCACCTCATATGAATATATCTACATGTACACATCACATTCCGTCCAAAAACCCAGAGTTCGAATCTCGCTATGGTCAATTTGTCAGGAAAGTGATAATATCGGCCTGGGGGGGGGAGGGGGTGATTCGAGTCTTCTCCACCGTTTGCAAGTGTCTGAAAACTCAAGCTTAGCGATTGAATGTACCTAACAGACGGAACTGCTCCGAGGCCGTCGATGTCTGGGCTAACATAAAGTCACAAGTCATCGTGACCGGGGGTTTGAGCGTACTAGCCTTGTTCAAAATGTGCCTGAGCGGACGTCTGAAACAAGGATTGACTCGCTGCCCAAGTAGACGGGTGTGCTCGGAGGCTAGAAGCCAACCATTTAAATAGATGCTATGTGTACACTAGTGGGATATTGACATAACCCTATCCACTGACAGGTCCGTGTCTACAAACGGAGAGAAAGGTCTTTAAATTCTTGTAAACAAAGCAATCACCGGGAAAAAATGTTGGTTAGACGAATTGGAACGCGCGTGCGCACACACACACACACACACACACACACACACACACACACACACACACACACGTGCGCGCGTGAGCGCACATGCACGCTCATACATACACACATTCACACACACGCACTTACCAAAATACAAAATGCACAAAAAACAACGAAATACGTACACACACATTGACATGAAACCCCTATACAAACTTTTCCATACATAAACATATATGTGTATAAAAAAGATATACACACTTCCTTATTGATATTTACGAAGCTGCACTTTCGATGAGTTAAGAAAATTGTGCTGCTCCAACCTTACAAGTAACGGGGGATTGTCTGTTTCTTTTACTAAATGTTCACCCAGTACAAGAGCCACTCAAAGTAAAAGTTTGCCAAATGAGGTTGTTGCATGGACGTAAGGGAGGAGAGAAGTAGAAAGTAAGAGCAGATGATGAAGATACGCACGATAGGTAAAGGTTTAGCCTAGACTTGAGGCTAAGACTGTAGTTCGGGGAAGCATCCCCTCGGGAGTCTGGTCCCTAAAGCAGCAGCTCTTAGGAAGTAGATTTCCGAATGGAACTTTCTTCTTAGCAATGGGATACGAAGGGAATGAGGATGATTTGCCTTTCCTTTCTATGACATAGCGTATCTTAGCTGTGAAGGTCTGAACTGGTGGGACTAAGGAATGTAGCTCGTCAGAACATTTTCCATGGAAATAGTGATAGGGTAATGGTAGATTTGCAATGCGTGTGGGAGAGAGAAGTTTTATGAATTCGAACACTGACCTCTGGTTTGAAAACTTAAAGTTGTTATATCCTTTCAGAGCATCGGCGTTAATGGCTCTCCACAATTTCTTTCAGTATCTGTGAATTGTAACTACTGTTCCTGTGAAAAGTGATGTATTTTTTCACGGTTTTGATTTCAAGAGTCTTCCTTCTCTAAAACTGAACCCAGGAGATGGATACATTAGTGTTAAGTGAATGGCGGCTGGAATTTGAATTGGACCCGGTGATTCCATTTTATGAATCTATAACCATTACGTTACCAACATATCCTGATAGAAAATGCTTAACCGTTTCAATCATAAACTTAACTTAGTGCAAGACAAGGCCATATATGAGATATAAAAAGAACTTTAATGCGTCCTTCTTCATGTGGATAGAGCCTGTCTACCTGCCGTCACGTTGGCTCCCACATGATCTACCGAAGTGTCGTGCTGGTATATCTGCTAGGCCCACATGACCCTCCGGTGTGTCGTTTTCCAATTTCTTAACTATGAGGATTATTGGTTAGTGGGATGCTATGATTGATTACTTATGATATCATGGTATGCCAGAACCACATTTTTTTTAAAAAAGAAATATTTTTGATTTTTTTTGTCTTTTATTTCTACTGTTGTTTTTTTGGGGTCATTTTTACATGCACAGAGCTGTACCATGCAGTTAGGTAAACTAAAAGATTAGGTAAACAGAAAATTTAATTGGAAAAACATGATGAAATTAAAAAAAGTATAATTTATTTACTTAGGAAACCATACTAATACCTATAACCAGTAAAATAAGCACAATAATTCTAATCTAATAGAAATCACATTGCTAATAAATAAAAATAATCATATTCCAAATGTCTGAATTATTGAAAAGATATAAAAGAAAACATATAAAAGCACACAAGCACACACAATATACAAATACACTAATAGATACATATGGACATGAATCATTTCATATACGCATTCACTCCTTGTAACAAAATGAAATACCCAACAGCGTTATTTACACGATTCACTGAAGCGCATGCGCAAACCTTCATGCGAGTAAGGGTCATATACAATTACTTTGTTTCTTGTGCAGTCTGTCATTTCTTCTATTTAGGTGTATCAAGTTCATACGACTATCAGTTTGAAGATATATCAAGTACTTATAAATTTGATGACAATGCCTGCAATGGCATTTTTACCTTTCTCAGTTATCAGCAATCGAGACGCCCTGGAAGGTAAATGGAGCTGCAAGGAAGCAATTTAAAGAATACATATATATATATATATGTATGTATATATATATATATATATATATATATTCTTTCAATTGCTTCCTTGCAGTTCAAACATTCCTGATGTTTACCTATGAATAACTTCTCGGAAAAGTATCGCCTGACTTTTCTGGTCCGTTTTATAGTCATTTACTCTCATCTTTTCACACATTCAGAACATCTAGCCAGACGATAGTTTCTAAGTTTTGTAGTTTTGTATGGTACGGCAAAAGGCCATATATATATATATACATACATATATATATATATATATATATATATATATATATATATATATATATAAAAATGAAAAATCTTTCTTGAAGCTTTTAATTTAGTTTTAATTCCAAGCTAATAGATTGAATTTAATATTTACAATAAGCAAAATACTTTGCTGTATTTCAAACCCAATTTTAATTGATTGTTATTATCGCTAAAATCGTCCATATTTATAAATCTGTCAACACAATATAATTTTCTTTATTAAAAAATCTTTCAACAACAAAACATACTTTCCTTAAACTTTATTTGAGAAAGATTAACTGATTTAAAGTATAATTAATCAGAATTAAAATAAATATTAGTTACTTTTAGTTTAAAATATCGTTGAAACACGAATGTGGGTGTTTTTATGGGGGCATTTTAACACATTAATAGCCTGATCTTTGTCATATTTAATAAAGGTGACATAACTGTAAAAATTACTTGACGAATACAACATGAACGCCTTTTTATAAATTTTTATATACCAAGTAATCTTAAAAATTTAGGAAAATCTTCAAAGTAATCTAATATTTTATTGAATTTTAGGCATTTTGGCTTTATATTCTTACTTATGAAGGCGCTTGTTGGGGAAGTGCTAGAAAATTACCAATAAACTTTAAATTTACTATAGTTACCGCTCTTATCTTATGATTATTTCGTGTGTGTGCATCCGTATTTACAAAAATTGACACGTTTATACACACAAAAAATTCAAAATTCTTTTTTAAAATACTGGAATTCGCTGAATTGTAGTAAGCTTTTCCATTTATATAGTTAATTCTTTTAAAAATTCATTATTCATCGAAAATTTTTTTTCAATGGTGTCCATAATATATCTTCATTCATATCAGCAATTAAAAGATATTGCAGTTTTTATTTTACGATTCAGCGCAGATTTCTGTAACTGGAAGTACTGTTTGACCAAAAAATTTGATTTAAATTCTCCAAGGATTTGTCCTTGTAATTAATATAAACATTAACCACTACAAAATGAGTTCCTCGAAATTTCCAAAAAATTAAATAAACGAAGGTTAACAGATATAAAAAAATTAGCAAGAATTTCAAAAAATAGAAACGTTTCTAAAATAATTTAATTAATTTGTGAATAAGTTCTGAAGATTTCATTAAAATCCAACAATTATCTTAGCAAGAATTTCCAAATCAATGTGTTTTTCACCGCAAAACGATGTTCTGATTTCTCATACTAATTTATAGTCACCCGCTGACGCAAGAAAACAAAATTTTTAACCAATTAATTATAATAATAATAATAATAATAGTAATAATAATAATAATAGTAATAATGATAATATGTGTGCGATGCCAATTCTAACCTTAGGTCTCTGGTTGGGACGCAGAAGGAAATGAATATACAACAGAAATTAAATAAATAAAATAATAATAAATATATATTTATTATTATTGTTATAAACGTTTTTATTTACTTTTTGAGTCAATATTCCTATTTTTTAAACTGTAACAGACATTTCAGTGCTTGAAGGCCACGAAAGCAATTTTAAGCAGACCGAACTTGACGATGGTTTCTCTAATATAAAGAGGACCAGAGTCGATCCTTTCCGAGAGGCTCCATTAATAGACTTTTGATTGCCTAGGCTGGTAGACATCAATTACACTGTTTTAAAACGGTGATGTCTATTCACATACATGTATCCATTAAATAAAACGTTTATAGTCATAATAAATAATACTGGATTATAAGTAAATGTTGAGTCTTGACTCATTGTTGAATCTCGCCTAATGCATGGAATAATAATGCAACACAAAATGTACTTAGAACAAGAATGTATTATAACAAGAAAGTGTACACAATAAGTACATATAGTATTTCTGTATATTTCTGGGAAGACGTTCCTGGAGAATGTGTTGACTAGTCGCAGTCGATCAGAGTCTCTAGTTGGATCTCGTGATTCCTTCCCCCGTCTTCCGGTACCAACCATTATTTATATAGTTGGTAGTCACCTATGCAGATTAGGTGGATCCCACCACAACAGTAAAATACATTAATTCCTTATAAAGTGTGATTTTGTAGACAAATCCCGGTATGGCCAATAAGAATTAGTCGGCAGATTACCTATTTAAGTAGACGGCTATTCGTAAAAGATCTGGAAAAATTTATTTTTGGAAATCATTTTTGTATTTTAGCATTTCTTAGACCTCTCTTAAACCACGGTACATCAGAATATAAAAGTATTGATTTGTTATCAATATTTTAGAATTTTAATATTTTATAAGGGTGGTCCTTGTCATAATATCGATACAGTGTAAAATCAATCCCTGTATTTTATAGTTATTGGGACTTAGCTGTTAGTGTACAAATGTCACGTTTGAAATTGTATTTACGTCATTGATATCTTTTTTACAAAAACGATTTCTTTCAAATAAAGAACAAATGTATATGTATATTTTAATGTGTTTTATTTAAAGAAATATTTTAAACAAGCAATTGTTTTGCGAAATAGCTTTTTCATTAATAAAGAAACAAACGTATACATTTTTTAAAGTAGTGTCACATTTTTAATTAAAAAAAACAAAAATATACGTAAATTAACAAATGTATAAAAAATATGCATATATCAATGGCGTAAGTATATTTTCAAGGCACGATATTTGTTAATAAAATAAGTGCAGATAACTCTCTAAAAGTCAAGGATCGATTTGGCACTATATCGATATCATAGTCCGACTTTCAAATAAATAAAATATCGACATTTATCTATTATGAAAAATTTCGCTGCTTGAAGAAGATCTAAAGAATGCTAGTCTACAAAATTAATTCTTCTGAATAAAAGAAAACAAACACACTTTTCAGGATTTTTAAAGAATGGATCAGTCTGTTTAAGTAGTGCCTACATTGCCTATAAGTCAATACTTAACCACGCTAATAATAAGATGACAAATTTTAATAAAAGATAACAATAATACTATCTTCATGATAATCAAAAGCAGTAGATAGGTTCACCTATCGTCTTACTGGATGACAGAAAAAAAAACAAACAAACTAAAAAATCCTATGTAAACATAATTCTTCCACATATGTATTGCCGTGTTATCAAAGGTAGAACAATGCTTAAAACAGGAAATAAAACAATCATTAATGCTTCCAAAAAAGGTTTTTATTGTTTCATGCAATACAAAGGCAAAAAAAAAAAAATGAAAAAATAAAATGAAAGATCTTAAACCAAAAAAATTACTATCACCAAAACACTCTACTCAACAGATGTCGGCCACTGCGGAAAGTCGTAAATAACTTGTGGAGCTGCCCTGTTAGCCACTCTCAACGAACTAATTGTGGCTGATTCAAAAAAGCATCGAACCATGGGAATTGCCGGACCATAGAGTACCAGATTAAAAAGTTAGGAATGTATCATTTTATTTCTATATTGCTCTGTTGGCACTGGAATAACACTTCACGCATATTTATACTCTACGGATGCCTCATCTAGGAGCAATGGTTGAAAGGTGATATGAAATATAATATAATTAAAATTCGAGCCTTACCGAGTGCTCCACAATTATGACTTTGTACAACACTAAGCTGTATTTAGAGGAGCAATTCTTAGCTGTTTCGCAGTCCATTACGAGTGCAGTGAGTTCGAACCTCATCGATTGCCCTACACCTGTGAACTTGCACCATACATAGCTCAACAAAATATTTAAAACGTCTCGCTATGGTTGTTAGCTATTTAATCTCATAAACCATTATTACTGCAACGAATTTTGATCCTTACTGACTACTCCAGATTTTGTGACTAAATGTTCTTTTTTTCTCAGGAAACTGAAAAATGGCTTTCTTTTCTTTCTTATTCAAGGCTTGTATCGATTTCTTGTGATCTTCTATTATTTACAGGGGACAAGAAAGATGGCCCGCATCAGTGTTACATCTGTCAAAGTTCGTACCAGGGGAAAATGAATGAGAACTGTCCAGGAGACCACCATATCAATGCAGGACCAACGATTTACAGGAGTAATTGTTCCGGTCCTTGCTACGTAAAAACTGATGTTCGATACAGTGGGAGTGAGTATCAAAGATTTCTTTTACATTTTTCATCTATCCTATTATAATTGTGCTTGTCCCTTCGTTAATTCGCTCGACTGTTACGCCCTGCCAATACCTCATATATAATAGACTATTCCGTTTTGATAGTGGGGAAAGAGTGATAATGACACTACTTTGTTTGAGTGAGAAAATGAAATAAAGAAAGAAGGGAAGATAGAAGTGGTTAACGGCTGTTTCAGTGAAATGGAAAAACATCTGTTTATATTTCTGAGATGCGGTATTGTAACTATTTACTTTTTTCGGATTGTTGCCCTCACCTTTGTTGCCATATTCACGACGTTTTGACCTTTAGATGATATTTGTCAGAATTTCGAACCGAACCCTTTATTTAGTCAACGGGAGTAGATTATTCTAATTTGATGTACCGTGCCTTTGGATATCTCAATTTCAGTTCAGTTTTTGTTCCCTCTGCTGTGGTCAGTTATTGAACTCATTGGGTTAAGTCAGTTTTGGATCAATCAACCAATGCTTTTATCCACTGGGCCATGTGTCCTTTGGGATATTAGTGAGTGAATTTTTGGGACTAATGTCTCAGTTTACAATTTTTACCATAGCTCATATAACTGCTTTTGTTACTGTTGTTTTTCTCTAGCTCGCTATATTACCACCCATACAGTGTAAAGAAAGGGATAGTCCTCTGCCTACAACATCGAACAAAAGTCATAAATAGTAACTCAGAGATATATGGACAAGAAATTCTTAATATAAACAGTACTCTACATTGTAACAACTACTCTGGGTACATAACAGACATACTGGGATAGAAGTGTACAAGACAATAACAACATTCAGAAAACATACTCGATCTGCCTACCCTACGTGAAGGGTTTATTGGAAAAGATCTGCGGTCCATATAACATCAGGACAACCTTCAAGAGTGGTTCAACACTACACGAACATCTCTTCCGAGTAAGATCACCCATAGAGGAGAACATGAATAGAGGTATGTGCGCCATTCCGTGCAGCTGTGGCAAGAAATATGAGAGAAACAGGCTGTTCCCTTAAGATAAAACTGCGGGAACACCGTAAGGCCGTAAGACGAGGTGAAGTAGAAAAATCAGGCATGGTTGACTATATATGGAGAGAAAAGTGTGATCACCGCCCTCTGTAGGATGAAGTTGAAATAATAGACAGAGAAAATCACTGGAAAATACGAAAACTTAAAAAATCAGCGTATATGCTAGGCTACGAAAATCTCCTAAGCCGGCAAAGCGTAGAATGAATACAATATGGGAACCAGTAATACAGAGAACTAGAGAAAAACAACAATAACAAAAAATTGTTATATGAGCTATGGTAAAAATAGTTAAGACATTAGGTTTATAAATCCCAAAGATTTACTCATTGATAGATAAAAGCTTTGGTTGAGTGATCCAAAAGCAGAGGGAACAAGAACTTGGAGTATTGAGTTAACTGAAATTGAGATATCCTAAGGCATGGCATGTGGAATTAGGAAAAACCCTAACCCTAACCCTAACCCTACTCAACTGAAGAAAGGTATAATGACAGAAAAGTCGTGAATATGGCAATAAAGATAGGGAGAACAGTTCGAACAATGTAAATAGTGTAAAGAAATGGAAACAAATGTCGATTTCAAATCTTTTCATTTGTACCCACTTAAAATAACGACCAGCTTTCATATTTATGACTGTTATTGCAATATTTTGTTAAAGTTGTTAAGCTCAAATATTTAACGATGCAATAGGGGAATTTCTACAGATATTTTATTGTCGTAGAACTTGCAATGATCATACTCAATCATTAACTTAAGAGTTAAGATTCATTAAAAACTTAAAAGAGGAAAACCTTTCTTTCTTTCTTTGCTTATTCGTGTCAACATCAATGTTTTCATTCATTTTTCTTTAATTCCAGTGTCTATTCATATCTATTCCTAATAACTCTTTCTTTCTTACTTTCTTTTTTTCTTTCTTTCTTTCTTTGTATCCACTTCAACGTTTTCATTCATTTTTCTTTCACTCTAATGTCTATTATTGTCTATTCTGAACAATAATTTCTTTCTTTTTTCTTTCTTTCTAAGTCTTTTTCTATCTATCTATCTATCTATCTATCTATCTATCTATCTATCTATCTATCTATCTATCTATCTAATAAAAACCTGTCCGCATGTATTTTCTATTCTTAGTCGTTTTTCGTGGCTGTTCAGACATCGTTTATAGCTTCCCTAAACCAACCCCTAAAGACGGATGCTACAAATATTACGTTGATGTCTGGTGTATCTGCCGTGGTCATTTGTGCAACACAAAACCCTTAGGTAATTTCCGTCTAACATTTTGTATTTTTCCAATTGTTTTTCATTTGTTAACGAACTTCTCAAATGACAAAAAAAAAAGAAAAAAAAAAAGGCAATATTGTTGTCGCCCATTACTCATTTATATAATTTTCTGAGCTCATAGAAATTCCAGTTTATTTTAGGAAGTCGAACTCAATGCAATTCATATACTGGGTATCATTGTTCACGAAACGTAAGCGCAGTAATTTTTAAATAGATTTTTCTGAAATGCAACAATATTTTTTTTATTATAAACGTTAAATTTAGTGAGAATGCATGTTTGAGCTGGTATTCGTGTTTTATTTAATTTCTTAAACCGTGGACTTAATGGCAACCGGCCTAGATGAAGAAGTTCTACTAAAAAGAAATGTGAATCCAGATATTAATCGAACCCGTCTTTCCCTTTTCATTCAGGCATCCCTACTATAGCCGAAGTGTGTCCTTATCATGACGATAACCCTAACCCTCCCGTAGCCTAATTGGTAAGGGCATGCTTCGACTATAGGAATACTTTTCTTGGTGGAAAAACGTAGTACAGGTTCAATTACTGTCGGGAGGAACATTTTTCTTTAATTGGACTTCTCGATCTAAACCGGTTGACATTGATTTCACTGTTTAATAAAAATAAATGTTTATCGTATTAAGGAATACTGGGTATAACTTAAAAAGGTATGACCGCTGTATTTGTTAAGAGCAGTTATGATGATTACCAGAAAATGATTTAAGCAATTTCATGAAGTTTAGAAAGAAACAAAAATCGATGCTTATATTTAATTCATGCTTCACGTGGTCAAAATCTCTTCTGAAGTTCCTGCCAGATCATAATGGTTAATTAGTTTGTCTAACATACTAATTCAGCAATTACCCCACTACTGAAGCCTTATGCCAGACTAAACATATCTGAAAGTTGACTTGCAATGTCTTTTTTTTGTTTTTGTTTTTTTGTGATGTCCATTCAGGACCTAAGCGGTGATAGACCCTTTTTATTATCTTTGAAATACCATGACTGTAACCACTCGGGAATACCAGGTGCTGGAATCTTAGGTATACAGGTGGTGTAATGGGTAAAGGCTCAGAATGAGAAATCGGATAGCAGAGTTCGAATTCCAGTCAGGTTTGTTATATTTACTTAAGTGCAAATATTAATGTAGGTATGAATCCACCTCTTCTACTCTCAGCTAGGGGTTAAATAGTAAGACTTTTATCAGAAAATCATTATTATCCCCAAAAGATTTTTACAATCCCAAAAATTCTTACAATCCCAAAAAGGTTGGTAAGTCGTAAAAAAGAAGAAGTAGCATAACTTCCCGGGAAATTTAGTAGAAGTGATTTCCATTTGCCTTTTCGGCGGTTTTGAATTCAGAGTAATTCTTCTACTAAACTGGCTGCTACTAAAGACCGGAGAGCTCAATCTATCCTGCGATTTCAAACCGTAGTTGGGAGTAGGGAGAAGAAACTGGTTTAACTTGGACTCGATTCGTCGATTCCACTTTCCGCACTGATAACCGTTGCACCATTGTCAACGGTTAACCAGCTAAAATAACAATGTAGTAAAATGACTAACCATCAATTATAAGAAGACTAAACGCATAGTCGTTAACAAAAGTGACAGCTCAAGCAAAGGAAGAAACTGAGAAGTGTTAGAACAGATCACGAAAAATGTGACGTAGAAATCCGAAAGCGTATTAGAATAGCACAAGATGCCTTCGAAAAACTAAACAAAATATTAAGAAACCGGAAAATTTCGTTAGAAACAAAGAAAAGAATGTTGGACAGTAATATCAATCCTCTTATATGGCATTGAATGTTGAACACTTTTTTCATAGATTTTCAGGAAACATGAGGCAACAGAAATGTGATTCTACAGAAGGAAGCTGAGATTACTATGGACGGAGCATATAAGCAACAAGGAAGTACCTACGAAAATAGAGACAAAAACACTTATATCAGAAAAAGACAATTGAAATCTCTGGGATACATAATGAGGAAAGAGTACTTAAGCTTCAAAACAAGCGAAAATACAAAGCTGGTTATTCTCGGTTTTTAAAGGTACAATATTGGACGTTGAGACCCAACAGGTTTGATTCGGTTATACGCTTCTTTGGAAATTAAGTTACTTTTAAAAACTGAGAGTAACAAAAACAATGTGCCTTTTCGGCCGATCCTATCTATGATAGGATCTGTACTATATAAAATGGCTAAATGGTTGGCAAAAATACTCTAACCTGTTTCCGAATCGTTCTTCACCTGCTTCATTTCTGACACTTTCAAGATTGCTAATTTTATTAGGAACTCTGAAAGCTTTTAGTGTCATTGGACATTATAAGCTTATACACAAACGTACCTCTTCAAGACATTTTGCAAATGCTCTCTATAGGGGTCACCTGGGTCCTGAATTAATTCTTGTTTTTCGAATTTATGCACTTAGCAACAAAGGGGTTGGAGTTTAGTTTTGATACGCCCGAATTGATGGGGTTTCGACGGGCAGTCCCTGGATCCGGTTCTGGACAACATTTTTATTGGTTATTATAAGAGCCTTCTTTTTGAAAAAAATCTGTCAACCCTATGTCTATCGGCGTTACGTTGATGACACATTCTCCATCTCTTAAATATATCAACGACGCCAGAGCTTTTCACACCTTTCTCAATCCCCTTCACCCATCGTTGTATCTGGAGATCGACGGTCCTCTGCTGTTTTTGGATGTTTTGGTTGAACGTAAGGATGGTTTGTTTATCATCCGTATTTATCGCAAACCTACGTTCACCGGTTTGTATACAAATTAGAATTCCTTTGTTCCCAAGTACTGTAAGATCAACTTCATTTCTACCCTAGTCCATTGTGCGTTGATGATTTGTTCCCCATGTACCCTTGATCAGGAACTAGAGAAAATCCGTAGTATTTTTTATTGATAACGGTTTTCCCATAAATGTCATTAAATGCACTGTTGAACGGAAAATTAAGCGCTTCAAGGAGCCAGTACTCTTTGGTCCCTCATTGTGTCCCCTCAATTTAAACCTGTCATGGCTAGGTAGAAATAGTCAAGTACTCGCCTACGGCTTGTATTGCATCAATTTTTTCGACTGTAAAGTTACCTGTTATTTTTTAGACCCGTTCGGTGTTCCCCTCTTTCGTTAAGAATGGTCAGTCCTATTTATAAAATAGTTACGTGGTATATAAATTTAAATGTCAGTGTGATGCTGCATACATAGGACTGACCAATCAGATACTGGAGACCTATATAGATCAACACTTTCCTGCAAGTACAAGAGCAGGTAACTTTAGTCGATCCTCTACAACGACACAAGCAATGTATGGTTCAGCAATTGGTCAGTATCTTCTGGATAACCCTGACTGTTCACATCAATATACAGATGATTTTTTCACTATCTTGGAGCTTGGTCCGCTCATCATTTGAAAATTTTAGAAGTGATTTTTATTAAAATACATCAAGCGAGCCTATACATACAAAAAGAACAGTTTATCAGCTCACTAAAGTTATTTGGAGGGCGTGAATAATAGCTTTCTCTTTTATACTCACTCGGAACATTTATATTTTATTCAGTAATTATTTTTTTTATTAATAAATTGTTTCGAAATTATGTTTCCCCTCCTCTTCTACTACTTAGTTATTGTGAATATCGTCTTATGTCTCGTCCCAAATTACATCAACGAATCCTTCTGAAGAAGAAGTGTTGGTCGCAAGAATTCTTAAAGAAAAAATGTGTAAAGTCAGATATATATATATATATATATATATATATATATATATATATATATATATATATATATATATATATATATATACATTGTGTGTATATTGGGCAAATTTTCATTCAAAACAAACGTGAGTTCTTTGCAAAGGATTTTAAAATTTAATTTTCCTATATTTTAGGTCATTTTTTGGGTTTCCCTTGAAAGCTTTCCTCTTTGATACTTTGACTTTACGAATTTAAGCGCAGTACTAGATCAGCGGCAAGGTCTCACTATTTTACAGTTGAAATTGCTAGATATAACCATGTTCTATGCTAGCAGTTTCTTCTTTGACACTTCTCGTTTGTGGAACTTTCTTCTGGCTTCTTTCTTTACAATCAACTTTGATCTTCAAAAGTTTAAATGCAGTGTTAATCGTTATCTTTTGAACCCTGTTCTTTTATTGCCCTCTCTCCTTAATAATGTATGTTTTCAGATTCTTACACATTCAGTAATCCCTTAGTGGCTTTATCACCTTGCTTGAGGTGAAATGATTAAAAAGAAATATATATATAAATTGTCCAATATCTGAGTACTTTGGGCATTTTTAATCAATTATCAAAGCACAAAAACCGTTTGATAATAGATTATGAAAGCCTAAAGTATTCAGACATTGGGCAGTTTATATTAAAATATTTACCAAAAATATTCCTAAGAAAGACCTTGTGTGTGTGTGTGTGTGTGTGTGTGTCAAAATGGAAAAGTTTCATGCTTTAATGCAATATTCAGACCAAGTGTCCTTTAGCGTTCCGTATATATTTGTCCCTGATAGACGAAAGGAAGTAGCAGATGGCGGAAATGGGCCGTTCTCGGTTCTTTGGTTTAATACCAATGCTTGTTTATTTGTCATGACCTCTAGATTACTCATTTGTTTAATCAAACAGTCTGTCACCGTTACTGGGCATTCTTGCCCTATAAAAATAAAATTTGAACAATATCTATATGAACTAATTCAAACCCTGACATAAATACAGTTTTATTATTTCTATCTACCATCATGTGTCTTATATCATGGCCAACTTCGTTGGTCTTGCTTAACGTAGATAACTGATTTGCATATTCATCTTTAAAACTTCATCTTCTAAAAATAACCGTGTTTTGTTAAACATTTGTAAACTTGTCCTTTGTGATTTAGAAGTAAGCAATTATTTTGATGATTAAAATGTTTAGTTATTCAAATAAAACTATTTTCTGCCCTGAAACAGCCTCAGCATTTAAATCACAATTTGGGTGTAAAGTAAAAAAAAAATGGATAACGGGAAATAATCAGTGTTAACATTTGAATAGTATATCTTTTTTACATTATAATAGTAGATTATTTAACATTATAACATGTCGTATACGAAACAAACAAAGGCTATTTTAATTAAAACAATTTCACAAATAACTTTTTACGGTAGATCGTGTAGAGCAAAAGAAAAAAGGACTTATGTTGTGGAGCACTGAATGTTTTTTGCTAGTCTTTTATAAAAACGAATTTTTCTAACCTGTTTTTGATTTACTTATCCAACTGAGTTTTCATTGTAGTCTTTATTTTCAGGTAAAGCACAGAACAAAGAACTCGATTATATGGTGGGTATAAAAAGCAAAGGTTCTCGTCACCTGATGATGATGTCATTTGTTTTAATGACGGCAGGAGCGGCCATATTAAGCACAGAATCTACTAGCATCGACGGCGAATGACGAACGAAGAGTTGTGTATAATAACGAAGAATAGCGGAGAATGACGATTAGCTATACATATACGTAGATAAATAATTAAGGCGTGTATGTGATGAGACCCCTAGTTAAGTCCAGCATTTTGATGGTTGGAGGCGTATAAATTGCTGAAATCAGATATAATTTACATTGATAATTTGAAAAGATCAGAGAACATTATCGACATCTCTTTTTCTGGTTATTTAATAAGAAAGCCTATTAGCTTTAAGCAGGAAATAAAACAAAATATACATTTTTTTGTAGAAGATCCAAAAAGACAAAAATAACTGTGAATTCAACTAAGTATACACACTTTTTAAAAAAAATATTTTACCAATTCATCAAATTATATTTTTAAGTCGCAGCTGTCCTCACAACTTCATAGAATGTTGTACATGCCGTTCTATGTAATTCTTTTTATTTAAGTGGGATTTCTTTAAAATATTTTATTTTGGTAAGTTATCAGTGTATAGTGTGACTGCCTTGGAATTATGCCCTGCTGTTATAGAGACCGCAGTATTTCTTTCTTCTTAATTTCAGTTACTTTTTATCGCAAACGCCAGATGCACGATGGTGAATCGGAAACAAAGAATAAACCTTTGGCGAGATTTGAACGTTCATACTTTATAATGATGAACTTTTTCATTAAGGGTCAGTTGCTTTACATAATAGGCCACTGAGACGAACCGGTATCAGGCATTCAAATCTAACTATATTGCAATTTTTCACGAACGCTTGATACATCGCAATCTTTTTTGTTTAGGCCTTCGTAAAAACAGAAATGAAGATGGAAAAATACAAGAAAAAATTAGTAATAATTCATAATGCTTCAAGTAAGAAATCTGAATATTATTACGATATTATTTATATTTCTGAACCAGGATTTTACGAATATTTATAAGCCTTAAGAATAAAATGTTGAAAAATAAATCGTTATTTAAAAACGAAAATAGTGTTTTTATCTATTTACGAATTTATATGTCTCCGATAAAAAAATAAAACAAATTTCGCAAAACCCGTTATTCAAGGCAGTTTTTATTTTTTTATAATTCTGTATTCTTCTACACCCAACCTTTGTAGCTAAATACTGGCAACATTTCTTAGGACTATAAGAGTGTTTACTTTTGAACAGCTGTTGGGGGCCTACATTTTTATGCTTACTGAAAAAACTGATTGAATCGAAATTAGAATAACATTTTTGAAAATTGCGAAACCTATATACGGAATAAAGTCTTAGTAACAGTGCATGTGTTTTGCACGCCATTTAAAACAATGAATGGATCAGTGGGAGCAATGAAACTACTAAAAGTAAAATCTGTGTGAATATTCAACAGAAAATGTTCTCTCATTAATATTGAATATATTATGCACACCATTTTTATGTAGATAGATAAGAACAAGTAATGAAAGCGAACCATAAAAAAGTAAAAAATATGTTTCTGCTAAAGGAATTGCTTTTTTTTGTTTTTAAAGCCATATGTAGAACGTCGAAGCAGTTTTAAAAACAAAAAAAATGCTGGAGTGAGAGAAGCAGTTTGTTTAGTAGACATATCATATACAAAAATGATACTGAAGAATTATTTATTAAAAAATTCCGAATTTTATTTCAGCATTTCTACATCCATAACACTTGTCTATAATTTTTGGGAAAGGGTGTTCTTAGCAGTCATTACCATGCAGTTGAAACCAACACAGAATTATTAGAAAGCAGAAACTGATACTTCAAGTAAATAGAAGTGGTAGTAGAAACTGATACTGGAGTTACGCTTCAAGTAATCAGAAGTGGTAGTAGAATCTGATACTGGATATATGGTTCAAGGAATCAGAAGTAGTAGGAGAAACTGATACGCTTGAGTTACGGTTGAAGTAATCAGAAGTGGTAGGAGAAACTGATAATAGAGTTACGGTTGAAGTAATCAGAAGTGGTTAGAGAAACCGATACTGGAGTTACGATTCTAGTAATCAGGAGTGGTAGGAGAAACTGATACTGGAGTTACGGTTGAAGTAATCAGAAGTGGAAGGAGAATATGATACAGAATAACGGTTCAAGTAATCAGAATTTATTTATTACTTAGTATGACCAGAGGACGAAGACGTGTGTGTTACAAAAAATCGGCCAGCCAAGATAATGTAAGCAATGTAATATAGGCAATGAGAAGTACAGTAGATACAAATATTTACGATTTTATTTCGTAGGTAATAAAACATGAAATATAATTAAAAACATTTAGAAAATAAAATTAAAAATAAATAAAACTACAGTATAGGAATTAAATCTTATATATATATATATATATATATATATATATATATATATATATATATATATATATATATATATATATATATTTCAACCAATAAAATCCCA